>LKTO01000961.1:0-13041 GCA_001399465.1 Hymenoscyphus scutula
ATTCCTACCAAATTGCATTTAAATCTAAATTGTGGTTGTAAAGATAAATTACTTTTTAATGGGGTTGGTGGAATGGTGAGGGGGCGTGCTTTGGTCAGGGGCGTGCTTAGATAAGGGAAATCGGTTATGTATCACGTGCATTATTCGAACTTCCCCTCCAACCCCCCCCTCCGTCTTACATATCCTTTGTACACCTTTGACTTTAAATTCACAACTTGACAATTGTTTCACGGTCTTGAAGGTCCCTATAGTGGCTATAATCATCGGTTCTCGGGTATTTTTTGTGTTGTTTTGCTCCTCAGTTCTTCTGCGTGTTTTTGGCCGACCATTTTACAGAAGCACATCACAATGACAAACCCCGAGAACATTTCATATCTGATCGTTGGAGGAGGAGTCTTTGGTGCGAGCACAGCCTACCATCTTACAAAAATCCACCCAGAATGCTCAATCGTTCTCATTGATCGATCCGCTTCATACCCCTGTACTTTGGCCGCTTCCTATGATTTCAACAAAATCATACGAGCCGACTATGACAATCCCTTCTACTGCGAGCTTGCTTTGAAAGCGCGAGAAGCGTGGAAATCGGATCCCTTGTATCGACCATTTTATCACCAAAGTGGTATGATAAACATCGATGATACCGGACTTGGTCGTAGGATTTTGAAGAACTATGAGAAACTAGGTGTCGATCCCGGGGCTTCCATTTTGACCCCCGATGAGATGAAAGGCGGATATGAGGGACTTTTTGCGGACACTGATTATCAAGGTGTTGAAGAGATATACTTGAATCCTTCTAGTGGATGGGCCGAAGCTACGCTTGCTCTCAAAGCGGTCATTGAGGCAAGTATTGCTAATGGTGTTGAATACCGCCAAGGCGACGTCAAGAATCTGAGTTTTGATGAGAAGGGAGGTTGTGATGGAGTCAGGTTTCAAGATGGTACTTCTTTGCAAGCGAAAAATATCATTCTTTGCACAGGTGCCGGGACAGCGAAATTACTCGCAAGAAGCGCTCCAGAACGCGAAAATCTTCAAGCTGGCAACAGAATAACGGCTGCAGCGGTCGTCACAGGTATCGTAAAACTCAACCCAGAGCAACGGCAAAGATTTTCGAAATGTCCTGTTTTCGTTCACGCAATCGATGGTGTTTTAGGTATAGTATCAACCATAAATTTTATTCCGCGCTGATGAATATATAGGCGAGGTGCTCCCCCCAACTCCTGACGGGCTTCTAAAATTCTGCGTCGATGTCAGTTTTAAAAACTCATCCCTAGATTTGGCTTCAGGTCAAGAGATCTCTGCACCTCCCGATTCTTCACACCAGGATCAACACAACGTCCCCGAGAGTCTGAAAATGGAGTGCTACCGGGTAATAAGAGGGATCTTCGGCAGTGAACTCGCTGGATCACACTTTGATTCATTCCGAATATGTTGGTAAGTTGCCTTTCTCGTTTATGATTGGCATGGGCTGCAGTTTGTAGTGGGATTCGAGGGGCTAAGTTATCAAATCCAATATTTCATCTTTCGTGAACTTCTACAGTCTTCCGAGCTGGTAAAAATCGCAACCTCAAATGGTTGAGCCCTACGCCAAACCTCGTTTATATACACATGAACGCATATCAGCCCACGTGTATCAAAAGATCATCCCATCTGACGTGCAGTAGGGACGGCATCACCCCAAACCAGGATTTCATCATCTCAAACCATCCACATTGTCGAAACCTCTACATCGCCACTAGTGGTTCTTTTCACGGGTGGAAATTCCTACCAATTATCGGACAGTATGTCGTTCAAATGCTTGACGGCGAGCTAGACGAGAGCCATTTGAAGAGGTTTGCATGGGATCGAGATCAAAGTGGAAGTGCACATGATAAGATTGTTCCGCAGAGAGAGTTGAGGGAGTTGTTGTGATGGGGTGAGGAGTCGAATTTTCACTATTTGAAATTGGCATATTCATATTCACGCATTCCGTCCGGTACATTTGGGGAAATATATATTCTCTTGAATGCTATACAACAGGAAACTGTTCTCGTCTAATCCTCCAGGCAATGTGACAAGTTCAAAAACCATCGAGATTTTTCATGTAAGGAAATATGCATACAATAGCCAATCATAAACAAACTTCCCCACATCGCCGCCCATAAACCTCCTCCATCCTCCTCGAACTTGGTGAGGCTCGAGAAGGGCTGGCCCATTGAATTGTTCAGGCGTATTCCGTCAACTTGGTTCTAGGCGAAGATTCAGTTCTTGGTCCCGCCCTCCTTCTCCATACCTTGTCGCTTTCGTTTCGTAGGGTTCATGGGGTACCCTGCCAGCACGCGTTGCTTGTATTCATCTTGCTGTATTAGCTACCCTTGGAATTGATTGTGGGTTTGCTCCTCAACTGCTGTCTGAGCCCTTTTCTTTCTCTCGGGGTCCAGACCGCCAATGATCTCCTTAGCAACTCGTCTCTCTGCGGTCATGCGGGCACCCTTGTTGTGCTTCTCGTAGGCTGGATGGTCTATTGACTGGTGTTTCATTTTCCGGTTTACTTTGAAAGTCCACTCCTCTTCTTCGATGAGTCTCATCTGATCCTTCACCACAGCAACCTGAACTTCGCCTCGAATATCGGTCTTCTTGTTGTGTTGTTTCCTCAACCATTTCCAATCAGCTTCTTCCCCTTCCTACCCCGTCTGCCCTTTCCAACGAAAGTGATGGTATTCGTGAAGGCTCGTAAATCCGTGAGCTTCTCAATCAAGTCCTTGATCTCAACGTCTTGGGAGTCATCTTCTTCGTTCTCTGAGATCTCGTCCTTGTCGAAGTTTCCAATGTGCCACTTCGTTCCAGTGAAGACCATCTCAGTTCCCTTCCAAGCAGCTTCCAATTGGCCCTTCAGACTACCTTTGTCGGCAACCTCATATCTGGGGCTCTCGGGCTTGGGGGATGAATCTTCGTCCGCGATGGAGTTTTGTTGGCTTTCGTCTTCGTCCTCGACTCCGTGGTGGTTGTAGTCTTCAATGTCAACCATGGTGAATGATTGCCAGCGAAAGCTACCTTCTCAAATTGACGTTCTCGTTGTTTTGTGTGTTTGCTTTTCGTGTTTGTTGTTCTTCGTCCCAAATTGTTGCTCTTGTGGGTTGTTGGTTGCTGTGGTTTGTCGATGACGAGATTTGGAAGGCTGGGAACTCTGTTATATACCTGATCTTGGACATCTCTGAAGCTCACGGAATCATTCACAAACGTTTCCAGAATGTTGTACTGGAGGTGTCGGGTTCGATTTACAGCGTGGCTTGGTGATTCTGGGTGCTTGTTGGTGGTGAGAGTCGGCTTTGGGTGCTTTGGGGAAGATTCCTCCTTCGGGGTGGGTACTAGCGAGGAGGATCTTAAATTTGCGAGAAATTGAGTGTTGTGGTTGGGGCTTTGTGTGGGGGGTCCGAGGGAGGGAGCTCGAACTTGTTCCTTTGACTGGTTTATTACGAAGATCTTAAGGCGAGTTCTGGTTTCTAGTCAAGTACAGAACTTGGGAGCAAGGAAAGACGCTCTTGGACCAGTTCATTCAAAGAAAGGCGGAGTCTAGCTATTATTCGAACTCGAAATCCGCGAGATCTCGAAATTTCATACTTTTCCGCGAAATAACACCATCATGAGGTGAGCTTTCTAGAGCTTAGTATACAATTTCTTACCAAGTACTCGAAGCCTTTGGGGTTTTCCTGTCGTTTATCAGTCAAGAGTTTTTTATTGCGCTGTTCAACTAACGGGTTCGATCCAATTGCATGAATGAACTTGAATTGCGAGATCATGCTGGATGAAAGTGTAGAACAAAGATGGGAGCTTCGGTGGTAGTCTTGTATAGAATCGATGGATGGAAAGATACGAGATGTGTCTTCTGTCACTAACACCAGGTTCTTCCGGAAGTGTTTTCTCAATTGGTGATACTATCCGGGGTTACCAAATTAGCGAAAATAATGAAGATTGATGCATAATTGGCGGTGGTGAGTTCTTCAATATGGAAAATTAATTTTGTTCATTCCAAGAAATGAATATGAGGATTGATGACTGTGACTCCGAGAGTGCGTTGTTCCTCAATTGGAAGAATATAGCCTTATTAATCAACGTGCTCCGAAGAAGACCAAATTCAATGCAGAGGAGATCCCATTATTTCCCAAGGCTCAAATATCCACAAAGGTTTTTCTCGACGTTCGAAAATAGGTATATTCTAATTCTACCAATGTCTCTCCGCTGTTATGACTGAATATTGTTGACTTGATCTGCGAAACAACTTAGCAAAGTGTGGAAAAGACGATCTGTCCATGTACGACGTCCATAACCTCGCAGTCTCCTTTATCAGAGCTCAAATCAGACTCTTTTCTCTATTTTGCAGGCAATACTGGTTTCGCGTATCTAGTTAAGTTGCGCCGCCAGGTCTCTTTTCTCAGTTCGGCTAATAAAAGGGGTGCACTGTGGCAACGAAAAGATTTAAACTGAAATTTTTGGGCTCTTCAAATAGCTCTTGCAGCTGCTATCATAGCTTTCCCTTCCATGTATCCACTTATTTTTCGAAATTGTGACGAATTTTGACTCAGGTTTCTGGCCTCGCTACAAAATTATGTCTTTAGACTACACTGTAGCCTCCACCACCTTCGTCAAAAGATATATTGAACAACACAGTCATTGCATCTACCTCTTCATCCAAAAGATTTATCACTATATTTATACCAAGAAACTGAAATATTTGTATGAGACGACTGGAAAATCAAAAACAATACTAAGAACTTACCTAGAACTAAAAAATCATGATCCTCAACCACTAATTTTAAATAAGTTCATCCCTATATAAAAAAAGATGTTATTCTATATGACTGGAGTAATAGATATAAGAGGAGGAGCCTACTTATCGGGAAAGGAACAATAGAAATTAGTTTTATATCGAATAGTTAGTGAGTTAATTACGACTGAATTAAGGGTCTCGTTTGCCAAAAAAGAATTGTCTAGGATTTTCAAGACAAAATGATTATTCCTAGCCATTTGTTCGCCTTGATCTGGACCACGCCTCTCTTATGAGGTAAGAGTTTGGCAAATTTTTGAAAATGAAATCATGTCTTGTCCCTGCAGTGGAATACCGAGTTGCTACCTGCAACACCTTATATACTACGAGCCATTAAGAGGGGGGGCTGAAGTCTCATGAAACTTGGTATTAAATCGTTTACATAGGTTCCAACACATTGGACAGCAGATGGGCTTAATTTTCTTTCAATACGCTGAGAATCTACGATTGTCAAACAATTATTCAAAAATGTAGAGTAGTATATTTAATTAACTAATTCTACTACTGACCATTTATATAACTATTTTAGACTATCTAGTAGTTAGTCGAGTGAGTTTAATAACTAAGATAAATTGTTCAGTAGTCTAGAGAGTAATGAAGTTACTTCAATATTAGTACTCAACTTATAAAAACTGTTAGGATAAAGTATAAAACTAAGTGTAGATTAAGTTCCCTATTCTAAACTAAGTATTGATACTACCTAAAATAATTAAGTTAATTAAACAAAGTTGCAGAGTACTAGTATATAATTATTTAACCTGAACTAATAACGTGGTTTATCAGGACCCTGCGCGTATCAGGACCCTGCGCACTCCAAAACCTATACAAAAGCTGCTTAGTAAGCAGCTCTAACCTTTTATTCTATTGATGAAAAAAGCTAAAATTGAAAAGCTAGTTTCAGTAGTATATAAAGAAATACAATACAGAGTTTTAGATGCGTACTAATTATAATCACTTACTTGGGCAAGTATCTAGTGAACGCCCTCAGCTAATTTTCAGCTCATTTTTCGCTTATAACACACCCCTCCCTTTTCAATACTATCACTTATATATAATGTAAAAATGGGTGTTTTCGTATAAAAAGTAGTAGAAATTAAAGCTCTATCCCTGGAAATCATTATCTCCCTTATGCTTGATTACCTTCTTAAGGGTCTTTCTAAGATTTATAATTACTCTATCTATCTTCTTCTGAGGAACCTGCTTCTACTCCTTAATCTATATACGCTGAAGTTCCTCTCTATTCTTAGGTTGTCTCCTTCTCTTACGTAACTGGACCTGTATATACCTCTATATCTGCTCTATAGTATTCATATTAGGTGACTGGGTAGGGTAGAGGAGTTGCTATATAGAATAGTAGTACAAAACCTCCTTAGTTACTCTATAAGAGTGTGGGCTAGTATTATCTATAACTAAACGTATCTTCTTTCCCCTTCCTATCTTACGTAGTTCCTTATACAAAGGAATAAGCTTTGGCTTGAGATACCCCTTACAAAGTCGGTACTAATCTACCCTACCCTTACCTCTATCCCCCCTCTTATATGCCATCTTATGTAAGAATTTATGTAATTCCGCTCTCCTTCCAGGTACCCTTCGTCCTCTACTAGCCCAGTAGTCCTCCTTGGCCTGTTCCTGCCGCTAAAACTCCTTCTCTGTGTGATGTAGCTAAGCTGCATTAGCCTCGGCTAAATGAGTCTTAGCCTCCTTAACCTCCTGGGTAGTCTCAGGTTTGTAGATATGGTAGGGACCTTGACGAGAACTAAGACAGATAGCGCCAAAGAACTGCCTGTCTGAGTATCCCTTTACTGTCTCTAACCGTACGTCCTTGTGGTAGTACTCGTCCTTCTTTTGCCAGCACTGATCTGGTCTATCATCGAGTTCCATGTGTAAGGACACAGCGTTCATCTATATAATTTAGGAGAGGTCTATCTCAAGGAGTATCTTAGCTAACTTAACTTATTGTTTTATAAGAACTGGGGTAAGTTTAGGCTTAACCCCTCCTCTTATAAAGGAGTAACCTACGTTGTATAATACTTGCTGAAAGGAGGACTTAGAGAGGTTCTCCTACTTGTTTCTATTACCCTAAAGTCTAAGCTTATAAAGGTAGGTAATATTAGTCTTCTGACGCTCCTCTTATGATTTTGTAACCTTGTCGATGATCTGTTTATGTAGCGCATCGGTGAGCTTGAGGGGGTAGCCAGGACAAGGCTTATTCTAGACGTTGGAGGGTATATAGAGACGCTAACCTTGTATATTTCCATTCCAAGTATGTACCATATTCTTCTTTGCCCTCCTCCTAATATCCCTTACCCTAGTTTCTAAAATAGGGTAAGACTCATTATCTCTATCCGCCCATAGAAGTAACTCTTCCTTATTAGTATTCTGTCCAATACAACTAACAATATAAGTACGCTACCAGACAGAGACCTCGCGGCGGCTAGTTTTCTTTATAGGCTCCTTACGCCCCTTTGAATTTCTATGTTTTTTAGCCATTTTAGAGTTGTAGTTGTAGAACAATTGCAAAAATAAAAGTGTGTGTTGAGGTAGAAATCAATTAGTTTTAGTACTAAATCTATACTAAAAAGTGGTGACGAGCTAAAGGGCGTTCACTAGATACTTGCCCAAGTAGTTATTAAAGAAATAAAAAACAAATCATAAATACAGGGGTAATTTTAAGCGAATCGTTAACTACAATTAGTAAACGTCTGAAATTTTGTATTTTATTTGTTTATATAGTAATAAAACTAAAATTTCAATTTTAGCTTTTTTTATATAAAAACTAAAAAGTTAGAGTTGCTTACTAAGCAGCTTTTTATATAGGTTTTGGAGTGCGCAGGGTCCTGATATACGCAGGGTCCTGATAAACCACGTTATTTCTTAAAATTATTACGTAAGAATGTTTTAAACAATCAAGTTGCTTTAATAGACTTTAGAGAAAGTAAGTTTGTTTTTAATTGGTATGAAAATCAGAGTGTGTTTAGATAAAACTGTTTAATTCCACAATTAGTGAATAAGATAAAGTAGGGCGGATTATTGAAAAACCATTCCACATGTTTTCACTCCCTATTACCGTCTTTTCCAAAATATGCCTACAGAAAGAAAGATAGCTTGTTGGATAGATGAGAGTAGTAAGGTGGGGATAATCATTAGCTGAAAATAGTTTTAGCAGGTCCCCATCATACAGTACTTGTTACACTCAGTCTCTTTAATAGGCATTTATAGTATTTCCATAATAGTATTCGCTGGGATCTAACTCATTTCGTTTCACTCAAGATCCTTGCTATTTCCAATTCATGTCTTCGTAACACACTCAATTTCGCAAGCGGGTCTGAATAAATTGCTCCCACGTTCGCTAGTGAATCTTGACGTAAGTCATTCATAGCATAACCTAGCTTCTGCTAAGCTGACTAGTTCCTAGCTAACGTTTACTATTCTGTATTACAGAATGTTTCTTAAGTATCGACCTAATCTACACTTACAAAACGATAAAGTAAAACCTTTGAAGACAGGAGCACGCCTTTCTTTGAGATGGATAGATAAATTGGTAGAACAGAGGGTAGTACGTCTCTCATTCTCAAGATCTTTTCGATGAAGGAATATCCCCCAGATCTCGAGAGGCGATTGCTACCACTTCTAAACCCGATCGCGGCAAATCTGCAACCAACGGTCACTGCATGCCTAACTGTTAGTATTCTTATAACTTCGCTATGACAAAAAATAGGTTTCTTGGTAGAGAAAGCACGTTAATATCTATGCTTAGTATTGAGAGGCTCCACGTCAGAGCTGTTATAGGTGTAATTAGTCCTTGCAAAAAACAATATGCCATAAATCAGTTATCAAATTTATTTACCCACCCATTTACAAACCCCGTATCTGAAAACTCCTTCCTACCGCCTCAAAGCTAGTCCCATTCTCCCAGGCTTCAGATCTACTATAACATTCTCACAGGTAAACGCTTATTTATCATTCCTTCATATTATCTTAACGGGATGATCGAATCGAGGAGGTGATTGTAATGTAAATAAGTGGAAGGAATGTTCCAAGTAAAGAGATCTTCACAGCGGTACCTTCTTATTCTTCGTGTTCAATCACAGAACACTACTATAGTAAACTCTGCAAGACAACCTAGACAGACTCAACTGATTCGGTATATTCAATTCGTTCAGTCCTTGCCCCCCACTTCAAATTTATTCACTGTTCCTCCGTCCTCCAGTCTGAAGTCGCCCAACTTCTTACTTTCAAGCTCGCTAGAGTAGGCCATCGCCATCACCTCAGCTATATCCGATCCTAGGCTGTGAATATCCCTCATCTCGATGGTTGGGGCACTGCTGGCGAGCGGTGGTCTTGCCACCATAAGACTCAGCTAGATTTTGACAAGTGTTCCCAGAGCTCTCAGCTTTGTAGCAACGTATCAGTTGGGTCGTTGTTGTATCACAAGTCTCAGGACATCCACTATAATGAACTGTGGTTGTGAAGTTTGTGCACATTTCTAAGAAATTATTAGTTGTCTCGAGCTATGAAGGAATTTTATGCCACCCACTTGAGGAATGTGATTTGCTTTAGGTTCAAGAAAGTTCTGAACAAACTATAATACGAACAGGAGGAAGGAACGAAAGAGCTCTTCGTAGAGCTCAACATTTATATATTGAGCAAGGTGTGAGGACCAAACATCAGAGATGCAATCTTTGGGGCAGTCATTATGACTCAACATGCGCCGAGCATGTATCATAGAAATGATTATCACAACATAAGACAATCAGATTGCTTCTACAGGGCTCGCCCTATCTAACATAGTCCGAATTCAAATCCCTCTTCAAATCCGACATTGTCCACAAGTTTACGAACTAGCAGGGCCGAGCCAGCCTCTTGCAGCCAGCATAACTTGATAATGTTTCCACAGGGTACACACATTAGGTCCGGAAATTCTCCATTCAAATATCTCCTCTCAAGCTCTTCATCTGGAAGCTGGTTGAACGGTGCTTTACCCATGACGATGTAGTAAGCAATAGAGCCAAGGCCGAATAAATCCGCTTCCACAGTCGGCGGTTTGTCTGGTCTTCAATGTGGGTCTGGTGCAGTGTATCTTGTTGCTGGGCAAACCATCGCGCTCTTTCCATCAATCGACGACCCGCTGAAGTCTGCACTCTTGAGGTTCATACTAGCGTCCAGTAGAAAATTATGCGGCCCGACATCACAGTGAATGACGTCCATGGAGTGAAGCAAGTGCAAAGACTCGGCAGCTTGTACTATCCATTGAAGCCATTGGAACCTTGAGATGCGCCCGTGGTGTGCTTTCACGTAGTCCTCTAGCGTGCCGTTAGGCCTATACTCTAGAATCAAGACGTGAGCCTGGGGATCCCAGCTTTTCAGTTTCACGAGATGCACATGTTCTCCACTCACTGATATATTTCTGTCTTAATAGCGATTTCCTTCCGGCAATCCTCCTCTCGAATGTCACCCGTCCGGGGTGTCTTGATAACGTCGCCCGAGGGCAAACGGTCGACCAATGATGTTATCCCAGCCGCTACGAGTTCGCCCTTTAGATGGATCACAAGCGGGCCATCAGAAGGATGAAGGATTTTCCTTGTATTCTCTATATTTGTATTCTCGTGGGGGTTTTTTTCTTGTCTCGGCACAATACCACACCAGGAGTGGGTGTTTTAGGTGTTATGGCGACTAAAATGCTGGCAACAAGTAGGTTATTTAATTAAGACAACGTTAACGGTATAGTAGTATTAATATTAATTAGTTTAAGCTTCTCTAGAGTATAGTAGTTATGTTAGTGTTAGTACTACTTCGGGTGGTATCAGTATCACGTATGGTGATAAATCAGCGCTGGAAACTGGTGACTCTGGGATGGGTGCGAATTCATGTAATAAGAACTGATTAACTATCTAAGAGGGCTAGAAAGCCTTTATACTTACACCCACTAGCGTGTGCTAGTATAGACGCTAGACTCGCCTTATTCCGGGTGTAGTCACTGAAGTGACTATTCGCTTATTCACCTTCGAACCGACACTAGCTATTTTTCCAAATAACAATAAACTCATCTTCTATGCCCAAGATCTATAGTATACGATTCAGCAAAGTCCAAATTTTCTACACCATCGCTAACAATACAACTTACGAGCGTAAGAATTATCCTACATCTAGCCGCGTCATTCCTAGATCTCGAGCTCGAGTTATATAATATTATTTAAGTATATACTTAATTAAAATCAAGATTGTAACTACGTTGCCGTTAGTTTGTCTATCTACTAAAAGATATATATAAATAGCTAGAATTATTAATAGAGGTTCTACTACCTTTATATATAATTCTAGAGATAGAATTATATTAGTTTATTATATACTATAAGTATTAGAGCGTGTAGCAAATACTCGTGAATTAAACTATAGTAGCTTCTATATATAAGAACGAAAGCAAAAGAGAGAAGTATATAAGAAAGTAAGACAGGCATCCTTATAAGGACGTCTATTCTTAAGCTAAGTAATATATAAAAACTAAGCGTATAACTAAGCGTATAACTAAGCGTATATATGAAAGTTATACGCGTATATAAAAGCTATAGTTAGAGTGTAACCTCTAATAATTAAGTTCTAGTATTTTAAATAATAAATATAGTTTAGTAGGCTTTATAGTAAGTAAATTTATATTTAATACTTTATTAACTATCTCTTTCTTTTCTCTATTATAGATATATATTTACTTAAACCTTAACCTTTATAAGACTCTAGATTAATATTAGTTTAGAACTTTATAAAAGTAGTATATCTTAGTTCTAGAGTTATAATATAAACTAGAGTACCTTAGCTATAGTATTAAAATATAGATATAAGAAAGCTTAAAATAGAGTAATATACTAGTTTAACTATAAGAAATTATTATAGAAAGACTAGAAAGTAATATTTTTATACTATTAAGTAGTTCTTAAAGAACTAAGAGAAATATAATAATTATATATAATATAGTTTACTATCGAGCGATATATATCACCGAGCGATATACTTTTCTCTACTCTATCATCTAAAGAGTAAAATTAAATAATTATAATATATTATATTAATTAATCTAAATCTAAATCTAATAAACTAGAAGTATCTATAGCCTCTTAACAAGTTCGTATATTATAACTAGACTTCTCGTAGATACTATATCGTCGTCTAGACAGCTATCTCTTCTTTTACCTACCTCTCTTAGAGCGCTTATCGCTTCCTTCTAAGCTAATACATTCTATATATCCTCTATAGTAAGTACTCTCTCTTAACGGACCTAAGTCTTTTTAGCTCTCTAGCGTTTACTTAGTACTTTATTTACCTTACGAAGAGTATAGACTTCGACTAATAATAAAGTCATCTTATAAGCTAATAGCTCTATACTCTTATATAACGATTCTTAAACTAACTAACTAAGGTAACTAAGTATCGCTAGAGTTTATTACTTATAAAGAGGTTTAATCGCGAACTAGGTATTTACTTAGAGGTAAACTTATTATTTAACTATAAAGCTATTAAGGTAGTAATTATAACGGTTCTGACCGCTACTATGCCTCGCTACTATCCCTTACTTAGCTGTCCCTTGCTTAGCTATCCCTTGCTTAGCTATCCCTTGCTTAGTTATCCCTCGCTTAGTTATCCCTCGCTTAGCTCTTAGCTAAGGGCATACGCTAGACGCACCTTATATATTTAAGAGCCTCTAGCTCCTAGGCTTCTATCCCTTCTTCTCTTCTCTCCTTAGCTTAGAATCTTCGAATTAATAGTTTCTACGATTCTACAACCTACACTATAGGCCTTATATATATGTTATTATATTAATAATAATATAATATTAAGTTAAGTATAAAGCTTCTATCTAATAGTAGATATACTAGTCTTATATAGAATCTATATACTTATATTAATTAATATAATCACTCTAATCATTCTAATCTTACTTAGCGTTGCTTAGTTGATCACTACTAATCAATAACAGTCACGTGATTTATCCTAGATGAAATCCCTAGATCGCTTAGCTAGCCTAAGCGGTCCTCTATTACTATAAGAGTATGTAATAGCGCTTAACCTGTTAGAACGCCGCCTAGTCTTTATTTATTACATATATACGTGATTTATAACATCTTAGCTAATATAGCTACTATCTAGAAAATAGAGGTTAGTAAGCTTCCTTAATAATATATAATCTAATTCTTAACTAATATCGTCTATAAAAGAGTATTAGTTAGATTATAAGAAGTCTATAAGAT
>LKTO01000962.1:0-13015 GCA_001399465.1 Hymenoscyphus scutula
CCTTTAGCTTAGTTTATATATAATAGCTTAACTATAGAAATAATACTTATATTACTATTCTATATTAATTTTAGATATAAATTACTAGTATATAATAGACTAATAAAAATAATAAGTAATAACTAGTTAGCTTAAGTATTAGCTTTAAAGATTAAAAGCCTATATAAGAAACTTATAGAGGACTTATAGTTTATAGTAGAGTATAATATATACTACTATAATAAACAATGTAGTTAGGAGCTAACGCTAAAAGAGAGAGATAAAGTCTACTTATAGCGAAAAAAACATCGATATAAAGAGACCTAGTAGGAAACTAGACTATATATACATTAGACTATTTAAAATCAAGTAAGTAAAAGGACCTTTAAATTACGAATTAGCTCTACTAAAAATAATAAACATCTTTCTAGTATTCTATATCTTACTTCTTAAACTAGTACTACCGAGAGTACTACTAGCTCTACTTATAGAGATCTAGCTAGTTAACCTAAATACTAAGTATAAGGTTAAGAAGATTCTTAACTATAAACTTATTAGAGGTAAGATTAAATATTTAATTAAATAGTTAGATTACCTACATTTAGAGAATACTTAGAAACTAAAAGGGAATATTAGCTAGTATTTAGCAGAGGTAGAGGAGTTCTACTCCTAGAACCTAAGTCTGCCTATAGCGTAGGGTTAGTAAGATAGACATCGAAAAACGCTAGATCTAGAATAAAGTCTAGGGAAGCGTTAACGAGAGGAAGGTCGACCTAAGTAGGTACCTCGAAGGCAGGAAACTAGTCGGACGGAGCAGGAGTAAAAGGATTAGCAGGAGAAGAAGTTGTAGAACGTTTCTTCGTCTATATAGGACTAAAAAAGAAACGATAGATAGGTTTACAGGTTCTAGTTAGAACCCTCGAAGTAATAACTTAATAACTAGAAGTATTATAAGGCTTCTTTATATAAACGTACTTAGAGTAATAGGACGATTTGTCTAGGAAAAGGAAACATCGGTAGGAATAACGTAAATAGTAAGAACAGGTAACCGCGAGTTAATTAGCTTTCTCGATATAAAGAGCTAAGGCTAGACGCTGTTTCCGTTTATTATAGAAAACTGATATATTTAAAGAAAAGAAAGTTAGGAATTATTATTGTTATTTTGTTAAGACAGATAGTATAGAGACATGCTAGGCTAAGAAGAGAATAGTATTATAAACTATATACTAACATATAATAAGTAAAGACTAGGTAGCGTCCTAATAGGTTAGAGTACTATTTATATATAAACCCTTAGTAAAGTACTAGTATAGTATTAAGCCATTAGTATAGGATCTTATTATGTTAGTACGGATCACGTGATAGAGTCCTCACGTAATAGAGTCCTTAGAAGCTATTAGAGTCCTTAATATTTAGGACTCCCTTTAAGCGAGAGACTCTAATATAGGTAGTCCTCTTAAGCGAGGGACTCTAGCGGGGAACGAAGGTTCTATATAAGACTGATACGTCTACTATTAGATAGGAGCTTTATACTTAACCTTATATTATATTGTTATTACTACCTTGACAGCTTTGTAGTTTTGTAACAAGTTTACCTCTAAGTAAACACCTAGTTTACGATTGAACCTCTTTATAAGAATAAACCCTAGCGATACTTAGTTACCTTAGTTAGTTAGTTTGAGAATCGTTATAATAAGCTCTTTCTAACTTAGCTACAGCTATCTATTATAGACGATAGACCTCTTAATAGATGTAATAGTACCTGCCTATATAAAGACTTTAATCTAAAAGAGTAAAGTAATAGTAGTAAGAATTAAGGCTATTATAGAATAGGCTTAGACGTTAATAGTAAGGGTATAGTAGAACTAGGAGACTTAAGCTAATCGTTTATAGAATGTCGCTCTCTTATATAAGGTTAGAGATAAAGTCTATCTAAGCTTATAGAATATATAGATAGAGAAGGCTAGTAAGAAACTTAACACTTAATCTATAAAATTTATAGTTATTAAGGTTATTAGCCTATTCGCGTATAGGCTAGATACTCTACCTAGTATTTATAACGTCTTTAATATAGACTTATTATAGCTAGCTACTATAGATCTACTACCTAGTTAAATTATAGACGACGCTTAACTGCCTATAATCTTAGTAGATGATTCTATAGAGTAGTAAATAGAGGGAATTTTAGGCTAGCGGCGGAAGAGGCTTCTAGAGAGAGGCTCTTATACTTGTCTCGAGTATAAGGTTAAATAGACTAGCTATACGAATCTAATATAGGAACCTACTACTGAATTAAAGGATATAGTAGCTCTAGACACCTACCTATAAGAGTAGGGAGAGAGGTAATGTCAAGGGTTACACCTATAGAGTAAGTCTTAGAGTACTCTAGCGACGTGAGCACGTGACCTCGCTTAGTAACGCAACGTATTGATCACAACGTATTAACTTGACAGAATCCTCTAGAATAAGTAGACTAAGTATATAAGGTGGTAAGGAATCTGCTCTAGAAAGAACAATCGAATCTTCTTATATATAGACAGCCTCTATAGTTTAATTCAAAGCATTTACTATAAGCTCTAACAAGTATAGTCTATTTATATATATTCTATTATTTAAAAGATAAATAAAAAAGATAAAAATATTTAGTAGTAATAGAAATAAGTATAAAATTTCTCTAATCTATATAATAAATACTATAGAAGAAATTTAACTTATAAGCTAGATTATATTATAAATATAACTACTTTAGAACTCTTCTAGTCTAGTATAATAGAATTTCTTTAAACTATATTATAATAATCTAATATCTAGAACTTTATAATAGTATATATAATATAACTTCTATATAAACTTAAAGCTAGTTTACTTTAAACTCTCTAGAGATTATATTTTAATAACTAACTCTTTAATAATATTTAAAGTATAATAATATATTTCTCGGTCGAGCTAATTATCTAGTTAAGCTGATTACTAGAATACTAAAACGCGATACTTAACTTTAAATTAAAATACTACTACTTAATTAATCCTAACCCTCTAATAAAGAGGCTTATATTCTTTTAGCTATTTAAGTCTTTAATTTAAGTTAATTTAAGAGTATATAAGCTTACGCTAAAGCCTATAACATGCCTTATATAACCTACTATAACTAAATATATAGAATTCCTTTATAATATAATACTTCTTCTAATACTTAAAGACTTACCTCTAAAGAAGAGCTAGCTATTATATAATATATTCTTAACCTAGATTTATATAGATTCTTACTCTAGCTAGTAGCTATTTAAGAAATAGTAGATCTTCTTCTCTCTAAATATAACACGCCTTCTATAGATAAGAATTAGACTTCTACCTTTATTAAACGCTATATAGAGATTAAAATAAAATTCAGCTATAAGTATAATTATAAAAGAGCTTAGTATAAAGATCCTATAATTCTTAGAGACTAGTTTAGACTTATATAAAATATAATTACTAAATATAGAATCGTAGAGAAGAATATATATAACTTTAATAAAGATAAGCTAATCTAGACTCTAAAGACGCTATAGAATATAATAGAGCTTAAATTTTAGATAATATATCTTAAAAACTATATTATATAATACTAAAATAGCTCTTCTATATTAATTAATAAGGCATTTAATCGGTTTACTAAGAGGGCTTAAATTATAGTATACGGAGCTACTCTTATAAGAGCTGAAATCAAGGCGCTATAAGAGGTAAATTAGATTAAAAAGAGAAGGAAAAGAAAGCGAAAGAGGTATATTTACTAAGGTAGAAGTCTTATAGTTAAGAAAGGCGAGGAAATTATTTAAAGTACTTAAACTTAGTAGAAAGAGAGTAGTAATAATATATAGCGCTAGCGCTTAGAAGGTAAGTAGCGACATTATAGTTTATATAATTAGATTAGATATAATACTTATATATATAAGATATCTTAGATTTTAATTAGTATAGAGTAGCTAGAGTTTTTTAAATAATATTATTATAATATTTATAAAGTTATAGCGTTTTAGTATTCTAGTAATCGGCTCGACTAAGTGATCGACTTAACCGAGAAATATATTATACTAAAATAATAACTTTAAAAATTAATTTTCTATTTTTTAAAAAAAAATATATATTAAACTTATATTATTATAAAGATAAAAGTAATAAACTCTTATTTTAATATATTTTTATATTTAATATTTAAAAAGTATTATATAGTACTATTACTATAATATTAAATAAGAATAGTAGAGCGAAGAAGAAGAAAGAGTTAAAAGTAGTTATAAAAGAAAAAATTAATAGTTTAATAGTTTATAAATATTTACTAATATTACTTAGTTATAAAAAAAAATAAAAAGTAAAGACTTATAACTAAAAATATAAATAATTAATTTATCTCTTAAATAAATAAATATCTAATTCTTAAAAACCGCGAACGAAAATCTCCTTAGAAACCCGGTATAAAATTAGAAACTTAGAGTCGATAATCTAACTATACTTTCTCTCCTCTCGTATTAATAACCGCGGTCTTTATCTCGTGTTAATAAACTCTAGAAAGCTTATTAGAAGAAAAGCTTTCTAAGACATTTCGTTAGCTCAGATGACAGGATCTCTCTACAAGTCTCTATCTATTCGTTCGCTAGTTTCTAAATTCCCACGCCACCGTTACGATAGTCGTACTTGTACACCTTAAACAATAATCACATACTCCCCCGCCTCGGTACAAAATCAAAGGTCCTTCGTATTAACAAGCGGGTTATCTTTTCGATCCAATATTTCACTACTTACAACACCTCGATACTTCGATACTTCGATCCATACATCTGTCATCTACACTTCCACACTTCAATCCGAAAAAAAACCTGAACCTACCGCATGGAACCTTCCGTCACGTCCGTCCGTGGTTCCAAAATGTGGGACAACAAGCTTTTTCAGAAGGCATTGGCATGCTTGGTTGACAGGAACAGGAACAGGGTCTACAGGGCCTGCACACAGGGTTTCCAGGGTCTGCACACAGGGTCCTGTCAGAGCCTGTATGAAGGTGGGGAACATGGCACGGCCAAGAGAATACGAGATTTCGCCCCAGGCCAGGTAGGTTTCCACTCCCTTCTTCTTCATGAATGATGAGGTGCATTCCTAACAGGGAGTTTGCTGGTTTCCAGGTTTCTAGTCTTGTGCGGCTGTTGAATATAGTCATCGGTAATCCAAATAGAACGATGGATCTTCGGGTCGGGTAAGTACTGTCTGTATCTCTTTCTTTTTCAGCTCAGCTCTGATCTACTCTCCTTTCATTTCTTGTGAAGGTTTATTTGGATTCGGTTCGGTTCGGCATTCAAGAGAAATCGGTATTGATTGAGAGGCACCTGCAGTCAGACTGCCGGCATGGCATAGCATATCGGCTCTGCGGTGTTTTGATAAATTAAAATAGAAGTGTCAAGATCTGCCGTACAAGTGTACAACATCTGAAAATCTGTACTCAGTACTGTACGCCGTCTACCAACAACACATGTAAAAGCTGTTGATCCTCGGCTGCAGAAGCAGAAGCCCCCTATTTTCCATCCCATCCCATCCCAGCATCTCGTGGAGCACCACCTCCCACCTGCCTTGGCTAAATGACCGCATCTTGCAACCATGAACCGCATCTCATCTGACGGGGAGAAAGAAAAAAGAGGGGTTGCAATTTACACTCCCCAAATGGAGATTAAAGAGTTCTAAAAAAGGGTTGACATGACACCTGGACGGACCTTGTTTGGACTAGTTTGTACTTTCGTAAGGTTACTAGGTAGACACTAGGTAGGAGAATTTTCATGATGAGTTTTCTATAACCTTAAGGTTATTGAAATTATGTAAATTCTCAGCTCCTCTCGAATGAATGGTTATTGGGTTTGGAACTTTTGGAGGAGCCCGTGTAGATCTCTCTGCTTAGATGCAATGCAATGCTTCATTTTCATCCCGTTCAGGGGAAACATCTCCATTGTGGATTTACTGTGCCTATCCGGACGTATCCGTGTGCCGTACCTAACGGCAATGATGATATTCCCTGTTATTCAACGACTATTCAAGACTAGTTTCTGGATCTCGGCTGGGAAGGGTCGAGGGGGTTTTGGTGTTTGGGGTTTTGGGTTCTCGCTGGGTTTTCTCTGGTTTTCTCGGGCTCCACTCATTGGCCTTGTTGACTCGCGCCTGCCCGTCATTGGCATCCCGAAGCGCTGGTTGGCTGGACCAGGTATTGTGAGCATCGCGACTTCCCCCCTTCGACCCCCTTCAATACGAACTGGGTGGTCAGGGGATGAGCTCTAAAAGTCGGTCCCATGCACCTCTTCCTCTTTCATCCTCACCTCCCCTCATCCTTTCTTCTCCCTTCACCTTCACCCCCCCTCCCTCTCCGACACGACACCTCAGTCAACAAACATTCGTTAACCTCTTCCAACTACTCCACTGCTCTTCAGCATTCTCATGTGTGAGATCCAATCACCTCGGATCTCCTAATTACTGTCTTTACTGTTCACCTATAACTACAACTATAACTACTCCCTCGTATCCTGATTATCACCAACATTCCTCTGATACCACGACCCTACAATCCTATCAAGAACTCGGGGGGTGACTGTTTGTTTGTTAATACCTAATAATACCCAAGTAAGTCTGACTGCAAACACCTTTCTTTTCTGTTTACATCTGGTTGCACACATCAGGCACACATCAGATGGATACCTGCACACATCAGACGGTTACCAGCACACAACTTGAGAGTGTCTTTTTGTCCAGTCCCAAGCATGCGCCTTTAACGTCCAACAACACTGCCGCTGCAGGGCTGTGTGACATTGGCTAGCCAAAGTTGGCTGTGTTGCTTTGTTTGGCCAGCACAGGTGTGCCTCAGCCGAGGGGTTCAATTCACCAAGCCAACCCCAGACTTGGATACAAGAGTTGTTTTTTCTGATGTCCATCCTCTTCCCCTCACCACCTCATCCCACCTCCCCCTCATCTCCAGCCTCGAAGTCCCATTGACCAGTTTACAGTTCCTTTTACGCAATCATGAAGACCACACTTTTCACTCTTGGCTTTGCCGCCACCGTTTCGGCCAACATCATCTTTAATCACGTCCCTTTGAAATGTAATACCACCAGCACCCAGATGTACCATGGATGCCTGCGCGGTCAAGATTGTACGGAGCAGGGAGAGTAAGTTGGGTCATATTCGAATTTTGGGGGAATTGCCAATGCTGACCAACTTCCCACAGCTGTGTAGCACTCGAGAACATCAAATATCCAATGTCTTTTGGCTCTTCGCTGATACCCAGTCTTCAACTCCGCGCCGACGTTTTCTCGACCGATGGCACTTGTGGACCAGCTAACGGCAACACCGTCTGCGATCCAAACAGCAAGGCGTATACGGGTGGATGTTGTTCGGTAGGTTGAAGTGCGCTGTTGGAATATCAGCCAAGTGCTAACATGTTCAATAGCAATATGGATACTGTGGAAACAGTGCTGACCATTGCGGTACCGGTTGCACTTCTGGATGCACTGCAACTGCCCCAACCACCCCAGCAGCCCCAGCTCCAAACGCTCCTCGAGCGGATGGACGATGTGGAAAGGTGAGAGAAATTGGGAAATGTCATGACAGGAATTTGTACTGACCTGCCTAGGATTTTGACAACTCTACTTGTGATTCCAAGGGAGCATTCGGTGGCTGCTGCTCAGCCTTTGGGTAAGTTTGTTCTCTTTTATATTCCTTCTCACTTGCCATATATTAAAATACCATTTAAAACTTACACATAACCCCTCCCAAAGTTACTGCGGGTCTACAGAAGGTCATTGTTCAGCAACAAACGGATGTCAGAATGGATGCGCAGGAGCCCCTGCCACCACCCCAGTCCCAACAGCACCAGCTGCCACCACCCCTCGCACTGATGGGAGATGTGGAACTGAATTTGGTGGCGCTACTTGCGACGCCAACGGAGAATATGGAGGATGTTGTTCCCAATACGGGCACGTTATACACTATTATTTACTCACCCGTAAAACAGATTGAAGATGTCCAAGCTAACTTTCCAGAAACAGATATTGCGGAAAGACCCCGACTCACTGCCTCAAGGCCAACGGATGTCAACTTGGCTGCACGGATGGAACAACCCCAACCAGCTCTGCCGAGCCTGTCATTGCTCCAGCATCGTCAACAGCACCACCTCAAGTCACTGCCACTGCCGCTTCCACCACCGATGGATCTTGTGGTAGTACCAACGGAGGAACTATTTGTGGAAACTGGGCGAATGGAAACTGCTGCTCCATGTATGGTTTCTGGTAAGTTTATTCTTGACCTGATTTCTCCCAGACCTGAGTACTGACTTTCGTAGTGGAGCTACCAGCGCTCATTGCGGAGCCGGATGCCAATCTGGAAACTGCCTCAATGCTCCTGTCGTCGCTGCCCCAGGTCCAAGCCCTGCACCAGTTGCTGCCAACAAGGGATCTTTCAAGGTCGTAGGTGATTCTGGTGTCCCAGCCATGCACGCCGCTCTCATGCCTAACGGACGTGTTATGTTCCTCGATAAATTGGAGGACTACTCTCAACTCACACTTCCAAACGGTCGTTATGCCATGTCTTCCGAGTATGACCCAGCAACCAACAAAGTTGTTCCTCTTGCATACACCACCAACGCCTTTTGCTCAGGCGGTTCATTCCTTGCTGATGGCCGTGTCATTTCTGTTGGTGGAAACGGACCTTTGGACTGGCTAGACCCCACCATCACCGATGGTTTTGACGCAATCCGATACTTGGGTAGATCTTCTTCCGACGCCAGCCTTAATGGACAAAGCTGGAGCGAACCAGGAAACAAACTGGCTAGCAAGAGATGGTATGCAAGTGTACAAACCATGCCTGACGGAAAGGTATTTGTTGCCTCTGGAAGTTTGAACGGACTTGACCCAACTGTCGTCGCCAACAACAACCCAACCTATGAAGTCCTCAGTCCTGGTGCTGTTACCCAAGGCAAGAACATTGCCATGGATATTCTCACCAAGAACCAGCCATACTACATGTACCCATTCGTTCACCTCCTCAATGATGGTAGTCTCTTTGTCTTCGCCTCCAAGTCTTCTCAAATCTTCAACGTCGCCACCAACACCATTGTCAAGGAACTCCCAGATCTTGCTGGAGACTACCGAACCTACCCAAACACTGGTGGAAGTGTGATGATGGCACTCTCAAGCAAGAACAACTGGGCTCCAGATGTCATCATCTGCGGAGGTGGTGCTTATCAAGATATCACCTCGCCAACCGATCCAAGTTGCGGTCGTATCCAACCTCTCGCTGCTAACGCCAAGTGGGAGATGGACTCTATGCCTGAAGGTCGTGGTATGGTTGAGGGTACATTGTTGGCTGATGGTTCTATCGTCTGGCTCAACGGTGGAAACCGTGGAGCTCAAGGTTTCGGACTCATGGACTCGCCAACTCTCGAGGCACTCTTGTATGAGCCAACCAAGCCCCTTGGACAACGATTCAGCACTCTCGCCAGCTCTGAAATCGCCAGATTGTACCACTCCGTCGCTCTCTTGCTCCTCGACGGTACCCTCATGGTCACCGGATCCAACCCAGTCGAGATGCCTAAGCTTACTCCTGATGCAAAGGATCCCTATGTGACTGATTTCCGTGTTGAGATTTACACTCCACCATACCTCCAAGGAGACAACGCCAACAAGCGTCCTACCAAGATTGCCATCTCCTCGCTCGCCATCAAGGCCAACAGCGCTAAATTCAAGATTACCTTTACCGCTCCAGCCAACGCAAAAACAGTCAAGGTCTCATTGTACCACGGTGGATTTGTCACTCACTCGGTCCACATGGGACACCGCATGTTGGAATTGGACAACACCGGCTTCGTCGCAGGCGCAACTCAGCAGAGTATCACCGTGACGGGCCCACCCAACCTCAACGTTGCGCCACCTGGACCATACGTGGTGTATGTCCTTGTTGATGGTGTACCAGGAATCGGACAATTCGTCTCTGTTTCGTAGGCAAACGGAGGGGAGGGTCGTACGCAATTGATTGAGACATGGGTTTATTGAAACGGAAAACGTGGGCCAATGGGCGGTGTTTTCGGTGGCGGCTCTGTTCTCTGGTTTGTCTTTTTAGACACGATAGTTTTAGTCTAGAATACAAGCAAAACAAGGATTAAATTACATTATGATGGGTGTGTTGATGTGGTTGTGATTTTTTTCTTACTTGGACGTGTGATTTTAGGATGATGGGAGATGGGCTGTTTTGGGTCGTGGTTCTCGGGCTCCCTTGGAATTCGTTGGGCGCTTGACGGGAGGAGGTCTGGAATGGAATGGAGCGAGTAACGAGGGATAGTTGATGTCGTGGGTATGGAGTGTTACGGTTTGTATAGTGGAGAGGATGGATTTTAGGGTATGTAGAGGTTGTTTGTAGATGGGTTTGTAGAGGTGAGATAGATTAATAGATTTAGAGAAGTAAGGTGGGGTAGGGTGGTTGGGGTGGTTGGGGGAGTAGGAGTTGAGGTTAAGGTTAAGGTAGAGCCTAGTCTAGGCTAGAGTAGCTTAACTTAACTTTTACGAGGCTTAGCTACCTATAGTAGTACTATAGTATAATTAGGAATAAAGTTAGAACCGTATAAGAATTACTCTTATATAGATAAATGAAGATATTAAGATATTAAGATATTAAAAGTAATTAATAATATTACTTTATTAGAATAGAAAGAAGTAAAGCTTACTTACTACTTATATCTAAGATAAGTTTAATTAATTAAAGTAGTCTAACGTAGTATACTAGAACCCCGGACACTCTAGGACCTCGAATACTTTAAATCTTATATAAAAAACATCTATAATATAGTTTACTACTAAGCGATATATATTACCGAGCGACGTACTTTTCTCTACTCTACTTCTTATAAACTTTAAGACGCGTTTTTTTAACTATTTATTATAGAAATTTAAACCTAAGAAGCGCGAATTATTCTAGCTATTAAGGCTATTTAAAAGTCTAAAAAGCTAAGTAAATACTCTCTAGTAAAGATCTATAAGGTCTCTAAAGTAATACTTTAATATAGAATAGCTAGCTAAACCTATTACTCTAAAATTAAAGCTAATTGTTATAAATTAAACAACTTAGAGAAGGATACGATTATTTAATATATACTTAATCTAGATATAAGAGGATTTACACCCTGTCTAACTAGTATTAAAGATATAGTAAATCTCCTACTTAAATCTTAAGAGGTACTATATATTAGTAAGAACTAGATATATTAATTTATTCAACGACGACTAGAGTTAAAGACGTGTTTTAATCACGTTTACAACTTCTAAAGAGCCTTATATAAAGATCTAGAGCTTATTAGTATATAGTATTAACTAGTTGAGAATATATAGACGAAATATAGTATTATAGACCCTCTCTACTAATATCAACCTTTAGGTCTTATAGACTCCTTTCTTATAACCTAACTAATACTCTTTTATAGACGATATTAGTTAAGAATTAGATTATACGTTATTAAGGAAGCTCGCTAACCTCTATTTTCTAGATAGTAGCTATATTAGCTAAGGGTATAGAGCTGTTAGCTTATAAGATAACTTTATTATTAGCCGAAGTCTATACTCTTTAGAAGGTAAATGAAGTACTAAGTAAACGCCGGAGAGCTAAAAAGACTCGGGTCTATTAAGAGGGAGTACTTACTATAGAGAATACATAGGACGTATTAGCTTAGAAGGAAGTAGAGGAATAGGCTCAACGCGATAAGCGCTCTAAGAAGAGTAGGTAAAAGAAGAGGTAGCTGTCTAGGTAATAATATAGTATCTATAGAAAGTCTAGTCATAATACACGAACTTGTTAAGAGGCTATAGATACTTCTAGTTTATTAGATTTAGATTTAGATTAATTAATATAATATATTATAATTATTTAATTTCACTCTTTAGGTAGTAGAGTAGAGGAAAGTACGTCGCTCGGTAATATACGTCGCTCGGTAGTAAACTATATTATATAACTATATACTTTATATATTTATTAATAAAAATATCTAAAACTAAATTTTTATTAAAGAAATAAGAGTTTAATACTATAATAATATTTATTTTAAATCTCTACTAGTTTTACTTAATAATTCGCTTAAAAAGACCTCTATAACTATTAACTATTTTTTCTTTCTTAAATAATACTTTAAGATAAGGTAAGTAATATTTAAAAAACTAATAAAAAGAATACTTCTATATTAATAGAATAAAGTTTTTAATTTTAGATATTTTTATTAATAAATATATAAAGTATATAGTTATATATAGATATTTTTTATATAAGATTTAAAGTGTTCGAGGTTCTAGAGTATTTAAGGTTCTAGTATACTATATTATCTTCTTTTCTTTTTTTTTTTTAGTTAGTAGATAGTTTTATTTAATTAATTAGAAAATATTATATTTAAAATTTTTAGATTAGTAGATAATTTAGTTAGTTATTATTTATTTTCTTATAGTATAAAAGAGTATTTATTAATACTTTATTTTACTTTTAAAAAGTAGATAAATATTTTTATTAATAAAGCTTTTTAGAACTAGTTTTTCTTTATATACTATAATTTCTTTTTATATTTATTATATTAATATAGTTTATTAGAACTCTATATACTCTAAAACCTATATAAAAAGCTATATAGTAAGTAGCTCTAACTTTTTATTCTATTATTAAAAAAAGCTAAAATTAAAAACCTAGTTTTAGTAGTATATAAATAAATAAAATATAGAATTTTAGATATTATAATAAAACTACTAGCTATATTATATAGTAGTATAATATAGTTTACTACTAAGCGATATACTTTTCTCTACTCTACTACTTATAAACTTTAAGATGTATTTTTTTAACTATTTATTATAGAAATTTAAATCTAAGACACGCGAATTATTCTAGCTATTAAGACTAGTAGAGAACCTCAGATGATACACATATACACTAGAGTCTAAGAGTATATGAAGTCGAAAGGCACACGTTAATATAGAGTAGCTAGCTAAACCTAGTACTCTAAAAT
>LKTO01000963.1:0-12984 GCA_001399465.1 Hymenoscyphus scutula
CATCCGCGACCCGTTACAGAGCCCTTCTTGCGGGCAGAGGTTCCGTAGGAGCATTACAGGCGCGCCTACCTTTAGTCGTAGGCGTGAGAGCGGTAGACCTGGAAGGCAGATATTCTGTAAGACTTCTGGAGGTAGTTCCGCAATCTCTGGGTCTGCCTCATTTACATCGGCCGAATCTACGGCTAAGTACGTCCGTTCTTGCCCAGGGAAGGTATCTAGGATTGTCTGGTTAAGCTCGCGGACTGTATCATTTAGCGTTGATAAGATTACTCGTCCGCGAAAGGCCTGATAGTCGCGAGGCGCCTGCAAGAGTCGTAAAAGAAGAGCTGTGCAAAGGAGGGTTCCTCGTGCGAAGCAGGCTGTAGAGGGCCTTGGAAGTGGAAGAGCTCGCCATTGATCTGAAAGCACTGGATCCCACGCGAGAAGTCGATCCGCGTGTCCTTCTTATAGCTAATTGAGGTAAAGGCAAAGGCACAGTTATACGCCCGGATATTGGTCTGAAAGCTCCGGCAGAGCGGATCGTCGCCTGTAAAGAGGTATCTCAGGTATGGCGGAGGCTCGCGGATCGGAGGGAGGATTACATCTCCCTTCTTACAACAGGGCTCGAAGACGTCGTTAGCTGGGTAGAAGTGCAAGGCCCCGCAGGCCGTACAGCGAGCGGTTAGCGGACCAAGGGCATGTGGGCGAGCTGGACGAAAGCGTGAGAGGAAGCCAGGAGGCCGTATTAGAGGGGGGTCGATAGAAGGGTCCTCAAGGATGTGAATAGAGGCTTCGACGGATGGTTGACGGGCCCGCTGCTGGCGCCGCGGGGCAGGTTCGTCCGTAATAACGTCCGTAGGAGGCCGTCGTCGGCGGCGCGAGGGAGGGAGAGTATTCAGGTCTAGTTCTTGCAAAGCAGGGCGTTTCTGAGCACGTTTTATGGCGTGTCGGTCCTACATACTGGTTAGTTAGGCCGGGAACTGGGGAGTATACAGACTCGGCAGTTACTACAGGTCTTATATTGCCTCCTACCTTGGACGAAGTAAGTAGCAGCGCGATTTTGTCTACAGGAAGTACAGAAGCGGGGGTCCATATTATAAGAGTAGCAAGAGAGGGTAGACGATGCGGGCAGACGACCGCTCCAGAAGTTTAGTGTTCCTCACGTGACCAGTTTTTTTTACGGTACACTAAGAGCCAATCGCTTAAGGTGGTCTGATCGTGCTTCAATATATATATGGGTGATGGGTGATATATGGGTGATGGGTGATATATGGGTGATGGGTGATGGGTGATGGGTGATGGGTGATGGGTGATGGGTGATATGGGTGATGGGTGATACTATAGAGTAAGTAGCCTCTAGGTCTATCTTCTACTACTTATAATAATACTAACGAATAGCCTTCTTCTAGCTCTTATTTAACACTTTATTATTCTCTCTATAAGTGTTAAATATATCTTATAAATTCTATACTCTCTCCCTTACTCTCTTTACTACCTTCTATATCGATTTATTATTAGTATAGAATATTTAAGCTTCTATAGTTATACTTTCGCTACTATTCTACTCCTTTACCTACTTAATAGCGCTATATATACGCTTCTTCTTTTCGGCTTTTATAGGTAGTATAGATATAGAGAGTAGGCTACTATAAATAGGTTCTATTTTAGTAATTTAGAATAAATAAGGTAATAGTAGAAATAATTAAGATAGTATATATATATAAAATTAGTAGAGAGCTAATCTATAATATTATAGAAGACACTTACTTATAAGAGACACTTACTTCCGCCGACCTCTAGCGAAGCGATAAGGAAGAGAAACCGACTATTATATCTAGAACGTATAGTTTAACGAAATAGATTAACTATAAATCTTTAAAGAGCTCTAAAGAAATAAAGCTATTTAATAAATCTATTCTATATTCTATATCTATATCTTTCTCTTATATCTATTCTATATTCTATTCTATAATCTATCTCTATTCTATTCTCTATTCTATACTCTATTCTATATTCTATTCTATATTCTATTCTATATTCTATTATTTTATTTATTTATTTATTACTATTTAACGTTAGGCGGAGTCTAGATCGCGTGGTCTAGGTCCTAGAAAGTCCCAATTAGGGCAAATGACGCTGGGGGGGTACCTCAGGCTACAGGGGGTGTAAATGAAAAGAGCTAATTTACAAGAGACAGTTTAAAGAGAAGCCCCACTTTCGGAACAGCCCTTATCCTTAATTAATGTTTAGAACCAGGGTAGAACAAAGGAAATATAAGGAAAAGAGAGAAAAAAGGAGAAGGTCTATCTATCTAGAGACATAGAGATTAGTGTAGAATTTAGTCTTAAAGTAGACCTTGCTAAAGAGTTCCTCGCAGTGGGGGCTAAAGAGAAGTTAGGGGTCCTTCTTAGCCTTAGCTAAAAGCCTAGGGGCCTCGTTGTTTGCGAGCCTGTAAAAGAGTATATGGAATTAAGTTTTAGCCTTCCCACAGTTACATTCCCCTGAAGTGAGTAGCGTATTGTAGTGAAAGAAGCGTAGGTGGTAGGAGGTAAAGTCGCTGTGGCTAGAGCGAGTAGCGATTAAGCGAGCTAGGACCTCTCTTGGTAGCTGAAGAGACCTAGGCTTTAAAGACTAGGTGTAGAAACCTAGGTCCTTATAAAGGCCCGGGAGGGTAGTGTTCCAGAGGTTTTTTGTAAGCTTGACCCCTGCCTCCTTAGTCTCTCTTTTGAGTGTAGTAGTGTAGAGTGTAGGCGGGGGGTTAGAAGAGGGTGTACGAGCCGCTTTGCCTGTAGCTCTGTCCGTAATCTTGTTGCCTAGGATCCCTATATAGCTAGGGCACTACCTAGTCTCTATTTTCCTAGGGTGTAGTAAGGCTAATTCGTAGACCCTATTAAAGGTTTCTTGCGAGGTGCTACAGGACCGGTAGGTTAACTGTAGCGTAGCTTTAAGGTTGTTAAGGCAGATCCAGCACTTCCTAGCCGCTGGCTAGAAAGGGGAGCCTATAGCTAATTCTAGACCATAGAGAGCAGCCCTAGCTTCCGCGTCATATATCTCTAACGTTTTGCTGAAAGGAAAGGCCTTGGTGTTAAGAACAACCCCCCCTCTTGTAAGGCATACGCCTCTACTAGTTCTTTTGTCGTCTAAGCGAGAGCTGTCTATAAATACTACTAGGTCTGTAGGTGGAACCCCAGCTAGGAATTCAAGGAATTTAGCCTTAAAAGAGCTCTTGTCTCTACTAGGGTCAGGTCCTGCTACTTTAATAAGGCAGGCTTGTTGGTTGAAACCCTTGTCCCACGGAGGGTCTTGTATTGGGTCAATCTCTTCAGAGGGAGGGAGGGCTCTATAAGAGCGATAAATAAGCCTAGCTTTAGGGCTAGGGCTATTTACACATCGTTTAAGCGGGTAGGCAGGGTCTAGTCGTCGGATCCTAGCCTCGAATGCTTTACTTCTTACTATAAGAGTAATTTCAGGGGCTAGAAGGCTAGATTCTATTAGGAGTACTAAGATAGGAGTAGTCTTATATACTAGGAGGATAATCCTAGTATACTTAGCTACTACTCGGTCTAGGAGGGTTAGGTGACAGCTAATTCGGTTGTTTATAGTCCCTCCTTCTTTAGCTCTTGCTTATCTAGGGAACTATGTCTTGCTTCTAAAGTAGGCGATTGATAGAATATAAGTAGTAGCTGCTTGTTATAGTAGGTGAGAGGGGGAGCCTCTTAATGTGTTTGTTATCTCTTTTAGAGTATTAGCTACTAGCGTAGCCTTGCTTGTTATTCTTTTAACATGGTTATAGAAGGTAAGACGAGGGTTAAAGAAGATACCAAGCTAACGAAGCTCTTGGGTTAGCTCTATTGTCCTGTTTCCTACTATAATAGAAGGAGGAGAGCGTACGCCCCTCTCTTTTTGCTTTCTCTTTCGAGAGAAGTAGATAAGTTTAGACTTCTTAGCGTTAAAGGTAATCCCCTCATCTATGCTCTACTCTAGCGCTCTTACTACCTGTTTTGCTAGGACTGTGACATTCCCTGCCTTAGTAGGCCTAAAAGTAAGTAATCTAATATCATCGGCATAGCTGAACCTTTATAGCGTTGGGAGATGGCCTACTCCTAAGGTAAAGAGTGGCTGAATGTAGAGCATAAAAAGGATAGGCGAGATAGGCGAGCCTTGAGGTAGACTACATTAAAGAGGAGTAGGTACTCCTATTTCTCCGTCTAACTTTACTCTCACAGATCTGTTAGTTAGGAAGGAAGTGACCTAAGCTACAAAGCTATGTAGCCATCCTTGCTCCCTAAGCCTCTTAATTAGACGGCCAGGTAGTACTACGTCAAATGCCCCCTTGATATCAAGCGTAAGAAGGGAGGCCTCCTGTTTGTCTATAAGTGCCTTCTCTATGTCGAAGGTAAGGTATATAGTAAGGTCTGTAGCTGCTCTTAAAGGAAGGGCTCTAAACTGGTTTTGTTTAAGAATAGAGCACTTAATAGCTATCTATAAAGCTCTCTTTACAAGGAGCCTTTCAAGCCCCTTACTAAGGACTGAGAGTAGAGAAATTAGTTAATATACTTAAGGTGACGACTTATCCTTCTTGTTTAGCTTTGGGATAATAGTAATAATAGTAGTACAGAAAATCTTAGAGTGGAACCTAATCTTAATACATCCCTTGAACAGAGAGTATACTAGGTATGAGATCTGGTGCTAGGCAGCCTTAAAGACTCCTGTTACTAGCTTATCCTCCCTAGGTGTAGTAGAGGCTTTCTCTAGGATTGATTCTTTAATCTCTCGTAGAGTAAGAGCTGCCCAGGGTAGCGCGTGTGTAGAAGTTGTAGGGGTGTTAGTTAGTATATCCCCTACTTTAGCCTTGTTTATAAGTAGCTCCTGTACCAGGATCTTCTGCTTCTCCTGAGTAGTAAAGCCTAGCTGGCTAGCCGAGTCCTTCAAAGGGGGGGACTTGTATACCCCAGTACTCTAGTACTATTTACAGATCTTGAAAACATCCTTACTCTTTGTAGCTTTGTCGATCAGGCTACGGAAGTGCACTCTCTTTACCTTCCGGATCTCCTGTCTAAGAGCCCTCTAAAGACTTTTCACAGCCTCTGGGCTGCCTTCGAGCCTTCGAGCCTTCCTAGCCTTGGTGGCCGCAGACTGACACTCCTTGTTCCACCAGGGGTGTCTAAACCTATGCCTAAGGCCTCGCTTAGTACTACTAAGGTACGCACTATGTACACACTCAATGATAAATCCTGCCAGAGCCTCTAGCGATTCTATATCTGTTTGTTCACCTGGCTTATACAACTACTACACTTCAAGCTTTCCCTGTAGAGCTACCTTAAAGTCTTTAACATTAAGAGTGCTAAGTTTCAAGGGGGGGTCCTTCTCAGCTAGGCCTCCAGAGCACGGCAGGCGTGTAAGAACCGGGAGGTGGTTAGAGCCGCACACAAAAGTAAGGTCAACCTCTGTAGCTGCCTCTCTTTGATAGAGGTTACTAGAGTAAAAGGCTAGGTTAAGAGTATTCCTAAGATTATGAGTTTGTGTACCAGGAGGGGTAGTGAGTTGTAGCCCTCTATCCTCTATCTAGTTAATAAGCAAGAGGGCCTAGGTACTCTCTTAGCCAAGGAAGTCAGGCTGCCAGAGCTGGCTTTTCAGGTTAAAGTCCCCAGCTAGGAAGAGGTTTCTTGTAAGGATATGTTAAGAACTAAGGACAAGGCTAACAGCCTCCCCTGCGCCCTTAGCACCTAGAGGCGTGTTATACACGTTGAGTATGTGAAGTAAGTAGCCTTGGGAGAGTGTAAATTTAACATAGACAAGGTCTCGGCATTTAAGCGAGGGGGCGATTAGGGTCTGTTAGCTTGCAAGGATGTCAGCCCTCTTTTGTACAAAAGTGAGTGCCCTAGGCGGGCTAATATTCCAGTCACATATAGGTACAAAGTAGTCGTAATTCGGGTGGTGTCTTGTGATCTGGCGGCTGATCTCCTTACGGTAGATATATAGCTCCTGGATAAGTACTACATCAACTTGCTTAATGTAGGCTAGCTGTAGTACTAGCTCCTGGTATTCGCTTGACTTGTGTACATTAATTTATAGGACTTAGAGGCAGTAGTGTTTTAAGAATCCTTATATACTTATAATAGAGTAGAGGGGTTAGTGTTTAGGTCTCCTTGTCTAGGAGGGTTGTAGTATAATTCTTCCGCCGTAGTAGCAAGGGAATTATTAGCTTGTTAGAGAATCATAGACAGGGGCGTGAGAGGGCTGTCTACGCTGGTTTAAGGGGGAGGGATCGGGTTCTGAGGGGTAGAGGGTGGATCTGGGTCTATTTCTGTATCTGTACTACTATAGGGCGAGTCTTCCTCTCTTCTTAACCGTATCTTATTATATGCTTGCTAAACAGCTCTCTTGTTCTCGTTTGAAGGGTGTGTTCCTGAGGCTTTTAGCCTAAGCTAGCACGTGGGATCGTTAGAGGTGTGTGGACTACTATAGTATAGGTACTTTAGTCTACACTGAGAGTGTCTAATGTACCTAGGGTAGAAAGCTTCTAAGTGTTTAGTAGTACTATATAAGCGGCATCGTTAGTTCTTGCTATAGTTCCTTGAGTTGTGCTACATCTAGTACTTAGAGTACTATATAATAATAGAGACTTTAGAGAGGCGCTTGAAGAAGGCTCTTCTTCTAAGAAGAGATACTATGTTAGGGATAGCGTGAGAGACGCTAGCTTCCTCTTCCTTAAAGAACATAATCTAAGAGGTATAGAACAGCTCGTTAGAAAGAGAGCTAGTGGCCATGTCAACCTTTGTAGGCGTGAGTCTAATTCGCTCCTCTATAGCTGTAGCTACTACTTGTGGGGTAGTAGAGGAAAGGGTTGATATAATCGCTCCTTCTTTATTGATTTCAACAGTTTCGACACTACAAGGGACCCCTAATAGGCGGAATACTACCTAATCTTGTAAGGCCTCTATTTTAGCTATAGAGAAAAGGGTTTAGATGAAGGCCTTCTTTGTTAATAGAAGAGTATCAAGGGCTTCTTTGTCTTTAGGTATAATAGCAAATCTAGAGTTAACTGACAGTACTTCTTGTACAAGCTCTTTATAGCTAATTTTTAGGTCGTAGAGAGCAAGGAAGATAGCTAGCGCAGAGTGTTTCCTTTCAGGAGAGTCTGTGGGTAGTCGTATAAAGACCCTGAGGTCGGATCTCGCTATGGGTCTCTTATTCTTTTGTAGCTTCAAAGCAGTAGGCGGGGGAGGTGGGTGTGGTAGTGGTGGTAGTGGTGGTAGTGTTGTGCCTGTATTTCCAGGCGCCAAGGCGCTCCCAGCGGTCTGTGCGTATGAAAAATTTCTAACAGGAGCCAGAGAGGGGGAAGGAGTCGTAGGGGACGTAGGACAGCCTCTGTATGTGGTAGCGGAGGTTCCTTGAGCCGTTGGTAGTTGAGGAGGGTCCCCTGAGGTGTATGTACGGTGGAAGGCTAGGCTGAGGTTGGTAACCTGAGTATAAAAGGCTGTAAGGTAGGGTAAGACGTCTGGGGGGGCTTTATTAAGGGCAGTGCTTAAATGGTGATCTACAGCTTCTGTAGTACCTCTAAAGAAGATTTGGCCTATAGTACTCTGTTCTAGGGCTCTAGAAGTCTTAGAGACGAAGCGTTGCTGGATGTTTGGAAGAGGGGGAATCGGGCGTACTCCCCTCTTTCTAAGGCCTCTTCTCAGGGGCGTAGGCGAGGCCGGAGGCCTCCTTGGAGGAGTCTCCATGGAAGGAATTCAGCTTATTAAGCGAGATTAAGAGAGATCGAGCGTTTTAGAACAAAAAATTCGGTCTACGAAAAAAGGTATATATGTGCGCGTATATTCTATTATAATATATCTCTAGCTTATATAAGTTAAAGAAGAGTTTTATTATCTACTACCTTCTTATTCTAATCTCCTTCTAGCTAACCTAGATCTATTATCTCTATCTTAAGAATGTTCTTAACTTCTCTCTTCTTATTATATAATTAATCGATAGTAAACTATCGTGATATCTTTACTAGTATAGCCTTATTAATACTTTAGCTTAATAACTAATAATAGTAAACTTTCTAAGACTAAAAGGTATAAATTTACTCTCTAGAAGACTTAAAACGCTTAATAACTCTCTCTATACTTCTATAATAAACGTCGACTTATAGATTAGTAAGATCTTTAAGAGAGGCTATTACTTCTACTATATTTAGTAATAAGCTAATAGATAGACTAAGGCTCTCTATATATTTACTACTCGCTATAGACTTATAGATAATCTATATATCTTTAATAGTATAGAAGCCTATAATAAAGTATATATCGTCGCTCTTATTAATTATTCCTTTAAACTAGCTTCGACTCTCTTTAGAGAATATTATCTTCTTAAACTATTATATAGAATTTTATAATATATAGGTTATTACTAGGTTTATTTTAATATAAACTCTTAATTTATTATATTTTAAAAACCTAGTAGATAGTAAAGACGTTAGTACTAAAGAAAAGTTTAAAGTATATAATCTATAGCTAAGACTACTATAGTTTATAGAAGTATTAATCGTCGAGTCTAGAGTAGAGAAGTATATAGAATCGTAGTAGTCTTAGTAGAGATAATCGACGCTAGTAATAAGTCGTCTAAGCTTAATTAACTTAACTAGAATTATAATCTAGAGAAGAAGAATAGATATTATTTTTATACTTCTTAGATATAAATAGAGATAGAGAAAAGTATACTAGTATAACTTAAGTAAAGTAGTATAGTAGTAGTATCTAAAGATAGACTACTACCTTAACTAGTATAGCCTTAATATAGCTATAAGATAAGCGCTAGTAGTATAGCTTAAGTACTAGCTAAAAAAGTAATATAAAAGATACTTAATCTACTTTATAATTAATTATCTATAATAGATAAACTTTAATAGAATAAAAGATTATTAAGAGAATATTAATACTTTTCTAGTATATCTAGTAAAGAAGTTAGAAATAAAAGATATTAAATCTAGCGAGATAGTATTAATACTAGTAATTGAGATATATAAGAAGTATACTCTAAATAGAACTAAAAAGTAACTTAATCTAGCTATTAGCTTTATCTAGATGTCTATATATTATAAGAATAATAATTCTAAGACATCGATACCTTAAGACTACTTCGACCTAGTAGACTACTTAAATAACTTTAGTAATATACTTAGAAGATAATATAAGTAGATAGAAGAGATAGCCGACCTCGAGGAGGCTATTTAAATAGCTTAATAAGTAGTTATATCGATACCTTAAGACTACTCTAATCTAGTAACCTACTTAAACAACCTTAGTATTAGACTTAGAAGGCGATATAAGCGAATAGAAGAGATAGCTAACCTTGAGAAGGCTATCTAAATAGCTTAATAAGTAGTTATATAGATACCTTAAGACTACTCCGACCTAGTAGACTACTTAAACAACCTTAGTAATAGGCTTAGAAGCTAGTATAAGCGGATAGAAGAGATAGCCGACCTCGAGAAGGCTATCTAAATAGCTTAATAAGTAGTTATATCGATACCTTAAGACTACTTCAACCTAGTAGGCTGCTTAAATAACCTTAGTACCTAGCTTAGAAGCTACTATAAGCGAACAGGAGAGATAGCTAACCTTAAGAAGGCTATTTAAATAGCTTAATAAGTAGTCGCATCGACATCTTACAACTACTCTAACCTAGTAGACTACTTAAACAACCTTAGTACCTAGCTTAGAAGCTAGTATAAGCGGATAGAAGAGATAGCCGACCTTAAGAAGGCTATCTAAATAGCTTAATAAGTAGTTATATTAATACCTTAAGACTACTCCGACCTAGTAGACTACTTAAACAACCTTAGTACCTAGCTTAGAAGCTAGTATAAGCGGATAGAAGAGATAGCTAACCTCGAGAAGAAATATTAACTTTTTTGTCGTTCTTAGATCTTCTATTATTTTATATCGTTCTCTTCTATCTATATAGTAAGTCGATATCTTAAACTACTATCCGATCTAAAATAGTTTAATAAAGCTATAGAAATTATAGTTTTAGGTATAGATCTTCTTCTAACTATTACTATCTAGTCTTTAGATTATAATAATAGATAATATACTATATTAAGATTTATAGACATTACTACTAATATATATAGAATACTTCTTTAGAAGCGAGGCCTAAAAATTATACTCTAGTACCTAGAAAAAGGTTATACTATTATTTTAGACTAGATAATTAATAAATAGAGTAATCTATTATCTTTAATAAAGACTTATCTAGAGCTAGCGAAAGAGTTTAAGAACCTTTATAATATTATTAATACTTATTCTAACTACTTAAGTACTAAATTAGGTTAAATTTTCGCTACTTAGTAGTATTATTCTACTACTAAATAGCTCGAGATATATATCTAGTTAATTTAAGGCTTATCTAGCTAAGAGTTATTTATAGTAGCCTAAAGTACTAAATTAATATAAGTATATACTATTAGTAGAAATATTATTATCGTTAATATAAGTTATCTATATAGCGATATAATTATTATTTCGCCGACTAGTATTTATACTATATCTCTTTCGACTCTTTCTATAGCTAATATAAAGATCTAGAATAGTAAAGAGTAGTATAGGCCTAAAAGTAAACGTAGAGTAAGAAATAAAGAATACTTAGAGTTCTTAAAGTAGCTATAGAAGGTATACGTAAAGTATATTCTAGATACTTTTAGCTATATAAAGAGTATATTAACTAGATACTTCTTAAGGATATAGTAGATTAGAACAGGTCTTATAAGTTTAATACCTTTTCACGTAGTAGAGGATTATTCTCTAGGCTTAGCCGAGAATATATTTAGTTATATTATCTCCTTATATATACTATCTATCAAGGCTGTCTTTTACTTAATGTCCTGATGCTCTGTTAATATGAGTTTACAATTGAAAGCTCTGATTACTACGATGTCGGTGACTCTAGGTCTACGCTGTCTTCCTAGGGTTAGTAATAAAAAAAGTAGTATTATAGAAATATTACAACCCTACACTATTATAGAAGAAATTAAGCAGCCTAGCGTAGAAGCGGTCACCTACAGTGTAAAGGAATGTAATATTGCCCACTTTGCCTGCCATGGCTTAATAAACCCTATTGATCCATCGGATAGTGGATTGATATTACAGCGGAAAGACAAATCCGGGAGTGATGTACAGGAGATGCTAACTGTGTATAATCTCTTGTAAATCAACTTACAGCATACTTAACTAGCCTACCTCTCTGCTTACTCCACAGCCGAGAACAAAGCTGTTAGGTTAGCTAACAAAGCGATCCACGTGGTCAGCGGCTTCTAAGTTGTAGGCTTTCCACACGTGATTAGATGCTTATAGCTATTAGTAGATCAAGTTTACGTTAAGGTCGCTTACAACTTTCATGCGTCGCTTATAAAAGAAGGCGAGTTGTATCTTGAGAATCGGGGCATTGCAGAGGCACTCTATAGAAGTGTTATGGAGGCGCGAGCGAAAAACTGGAAACAGCCGTTGAACTGGGCGCAATTTGTGCATTATAGAGCGTGAGGGCTATTAATACGAAACATAATTTTTATGCAGCTCCAAGGTCTTGTAAGGAAGTGGCGCCTATAACTGTTTTGATATTCTAGTGAGTAGTGGTCTGTTAAACCGTGGAAACTACTCATTTCATTATTTGTACTGTTTCCGCATTAGGATGCTACTCTACTCTTTTACCCCTTTGCCTATATATATATTCTAGAGAACAGCTCCTTTTATAATTCAATCAATTCTACATGACCTACTTGACTCTATACCTTAGAAATCTAACATAGTCGTTTATATTATAATATTAAATAGCTTCGTCTCTTCTAGACACTTTCCTCTTTATAGTTAATCTATTTTATTAAATAGTATTTTACTAGTAGTAGTAGCTTTATAGTAGTATACTTCACGATCTAACGTGTCTTCTCTATTTAGAATAGGCGTACTAGTGTCTATTTAAACGATTTAAAGAGTATTTATTATTAAGATATAATATCTCGACATTTGTAATTTTATCGATTATATAATTTAAAGGTTATTATATTCTACGAATTCTAACATCTACTAGTAAAGGTATATATATATTAATTATTTAATATTATTATAATAGACTAGTATAATTTACCTTACTTAATAGACTTTATCTATATTATTATATTCTTATAATAGTGTTATAGAAGACAAGATAGCGCTCTAGTACTTAGATATCTATATACTACTATATATCTATAGAATATTTATATACTACTATACTATATATATAACTAAGCCTTAGAATCGTAGTTAAGTAAGATATAGCGAGCCTAGATGTAAATATAGTAAATTATATCTCGGCTAATTTATATTACTAAGTACTAAAATATATAGAGGTTCTAATATATCTACTCTATAGTATAGGTTTTTATATCTCTCTACTACTACTAAAATATATACGCGTTATATTTATATCTACCTATACTATAATCCTATCTATAAGTAATATACGCTCGATATAGCTATATAGTAAAAATAGATATTCGACTCTTACTATCGCTACTACTCTTATAATTAACATCTAAGTAATTACTAGAGCTAGTGTTAATAGATACTATACTTTCTACATTTATACTACTACTCTTAGAGGCTATCTATAGCTTAAAAGAAGAGCTATATTCTTTAATTTAAGCCTAGATAGTATAGTACTATTATATATTCTATATTAGATAGTCTATAAAAATTAATTCTAGCTCTAGAGTAAAGATTATATATAATTATAACTATTATAGCCTACTACTACCTAAAAAGCATCTATAAAAGTATTTATAGATATATAAATAATAGATAAACACTTAAAAAACAGGCTACTAGTTCTTAATAGTAGCTCTTAGATATATTAATATATATTAGAAGCTCTATTATAGACCTAGTATAGAGTATAGTCTATATAATTACCCTCTAAGCTAGTTAATTAGCTCTTATCTAATATACTAGAAGTATTAAGAGTTATATCTATAGAGTA
>LKTO01000964.1:0-12984 GCA_001399465.1 Hymenoscyphus scutula
GGGCTTGTAGCAAGTACTTTGAATTGAACTACAGAGGCTGTCTATGTACAAGAAGATTCGATTGTCCTTTCTAGAGCAGAGTCCTTGCCACCTTATATACTTAGTCTACTCATTCTAGAGGATTCTGCCACGTATTCTTTCCAAGGTTCTATCAAGTTAATGTGTTGCGATCAATGCGTTGCGTTACTAAGCGAGGTCACGTGCTCACGTCGCTGGAGTACTCTAAGACTCACTCTACGGGTGTAACCCTTGACACTATAGATATAACCCTTTATAGTACTAGCGTGTATACTATACACTAAAAGGTTTATATAGTAGTCTATACTCTAATAGAGGCGAATATAAAAGTTATAATTATATATACTCTTTACGTTATACTTAAGAATAGTATAAGAGAGTTCTAACTTCTTAATAATCTAGAAATCTCTATAATTAAGAAGCTAATAATTTATAGTATCTATATATTAAGTACTAACTTTAATATTCTTAATATCTAGAATAATAAGGCTAGAGGTCTTGTTATTATACTTCTTTTAGTATTTTAAGATAGTATATTAGTATATAATAAAATAATAAATTTATAGAATTATTTATTACTAAGGCTTAAGAATATACTAATTTAAGAGAGAGGAATACTCTCGATTATTTACTATAAATTTATAGATAAAACTACTCTCTTTAATAGAACTACTACTCTTTTTATATTATATCGTTTACTAGTAATATTTATATATAAATCGACGATTTTGAAAAAGGGGGTACTTCTGTCAATTGCCGTTCTTTTTAATTGTACGATCTTAAAATTCTTCACTTTCACATCATTCGAAGAGGTTACTTGATAAGAATAGATTCAATTGCGTTATGACTTTCATTTTCAACTTAACCGCGGGTTGAATTATAAGCAAAACGAAATTGAAATATTTTAGCGAGGATTTAAGAGTTGTGCGGGCAGAATGTTTGTGGAATCTGTGCCCTTCAAATATGATCTGCTTTGAGAATAGAGTTAGAAGAAAAAACTTCAAAAAAGCAACCAAAAGCGTTCAACTTGGTTCTTGACCATGACCAACTATTGCTTCTCGGAAATCATCTAACTACAGTCCCCCTTTCAGGAGGACTATTCTTGAAAACCTGCTGGTACAGCATTTTTGGTTGCTGACAGGAAAGAAGTCATACATGCTGATGGATGATTGTTCTCAACTCTCGGCCAGTCGAATTTAATTTGGAGGTACACAAAACGCCCCCAAAATATTGTGAACCCTCTTCCAACCTTGAGAAATTATCTAGCTTGGCTGTTACATGGAAGTACAAGGTACTGAGTAAGATGAAGGGCGGAAAATAACGAGAATTACTGGGTCCTACCACCGTTCTATGAAACAACTCACTTCGCTTTTTTACTATTATCGAATTCATATCCAGTCTCTTTTCCACAAGCGACTTCTTTCCTTGCCACGAAAATTGACCTTCAGATTTACCTACCCGCATACTTGAGCAGAATATCTCTACTATTTCTCTTTCAAATCATATTCCCGGTCATATTTGCCATGTTAACATGGGAAACTCACCTGAAGCAACTCAATTTGGCGAGAAAGTAGGGGAAACCGAGGCACAATTAGTGGTGGTGAGTAATTTTAGTCTCTCGTCGCAGGTCTTTTGGGGAGCATTCGAATTCTATGCGCCGTAGGGTTTCTTCTAGATGTTTTTGGTACTTTTTGACTTCTGCTCAATGATCCTACTTCACACCAGTGGACAATAGTTTCAACTGGGTAATTAACAAAAACGATCTGATCATACTGAATCGGCCACTACGCTTCAATTCATGCTTTGGTCGGCCATAAAATTTGAATGCCGTATACGTTAGGAGGATGGCTAATTAATAAATGTCCTAAGTTCCACCTAAGCAGAGGGACAGTAGTAGGTCTAAATGTAGGAACAGAATAGTATTCCATGTGCTGTACACATTTATAGGTTATTGGACTTAGATTTCGAACCTAAGCTTCTGCAAATAGGCCCTAGGAATATTTTGAAATGAAATTTAAGTCTTTATTTAAGAATTCAATTTTCAATAATTTTGACCAATCCCTGTCTCTAGACCGCTGCCCCACCAATGAACCCCGCCAACTTGCGACAGCAGGCAGATCTTAACGACCACATTAACTTTGCAACGCTTGCACCGTCGCAAGAATTCTTTTTCTTTTTCTAATTAATAATTCTGCGAACAGCGAACAGAAAAATGGAACACGATACCACGACCCGTAGGTTCTCAGAGCTGTGGTGGTGGGGCAATAGAGTGCATTCTAACCTTTTGCAGCCCAGTATTTGACATCCGATAAAACCTCCTTTGCGTATATCTCTGCCAGAGACCGATGGCCGGTTATATTGGTAGAAGATCCTCTTTCGAAGTAATACCGAGGACTGGAAAGAGGCTGATTGAGACAGACGGGCGCAATCGACGATGTGCACAAAGCGGTGTCGGAGACAACAGATAATGTCAAGAGGGATGAGGGGAAGCGGATTATCGAGGAACTAGCGACGTTGAAATACGAATTGCAGCATGATCGCAAGTTGACGTAGGTCTCCTACCTATGCAGGCTTGGGTTGTGGATGGAGCTGATGAGCGTAGGCCTCTGCGGGATGATGGAAAACCCGATATTGAGGGGTATAACAAGGAGCTCGAAAGTCGGGGAACACCTTCGTGGTTCAGTGTCGCATGGCTCTATGCGGAATGTTATCTCTACCGGTACGATCCCCCCATCTCTTTAGCAAGGAATGTCATGGAAAAGAAGACAAAACTAAGCAACAAAACTTAGACGTGTAGCAACATCCTTCTCCCTTTCCACCCACTGGAAGAACTACGACATCTTCGCCCGCCAAAAACTTTCCACCTTCCGCTCCTCCCGTCCCGCAGTCCTCGAACTCGCAGCTCGATACCACTCCCTTCTCCAACAGATGTCGGAGAAGTCCAATAAGACAGAGCAAGAAATCGATGAGGCCGAGAAGATTCTCTTCATGGAAATGTGCGAAATCTGCTTATGGGGAAATGCAACCGATCTCTCTCTCCTTACATCCCTAACCTACGAAGATATCCAAAAACTACAAGGCTCCGAAGCTAGGAAAGCTTCAGAGGCAAATATCATCTTGAATGATTTGGGATTGGCATATGATGCCTTGAAGAAGGCAAAGAGGGAGGGAAAAAAGGATAGACAGGTAGATATTGTGCTCGATAACGCGGGTTTCGAGCTATATGTTGATCTTATACTTGCTGGATTCCTCCTTTCTGCTGGATTGGCGACGAACGTCATTTTGCATCCCAAGTCTATTCCTTGGTTTGTATCTGATGTTCTACCGGGGGATTTTGCTGCCTTGTTGAATGCGCTTGCGAATCCACAGCCTTTTTATAGCACGCCTTCCGATGAGGAGGTGAATAAGGGGGTTACTCCTCTTTCTCTGACCGAAAAAGAGGTTGGGGAGTTGTCATTTTTGTTCCAGAATTGGAGTGGGTTCCATGCTGAGGGTCAATTGACTTTGCGCTCTAATAGATTCTGGACTGAGGGGGGTAGCTTCTGGCGTCTACCAAGTTCGGATAAACGTCTTCATGAGGATCTGAAGGAGAGTGAGTTGGTGATTTTCAAGGGTGACTTGAACTATCGGAAATTAACTTGTGATGTGAGTTTACCTTCTCCCTAGAGCTCACCTGAGTGATATTCGTCCTACCAACAATACAGTGCTAATAAAAACCAGGCCGCCTGGGATCCAACAACCCCATTTACGAAAGCCATCGGACCTCTCGGACCCGGTTCAGGAGTCAATGTTTTGGCACTGAGGACTTGTAAAGCTGATGTAGTGGTGGGGTTGAAGCAGGGAGAGGATGAGAAGTTGAGGGCTTTAGAGGGTGGTAGAGGGGAGAGTGGACAGAGGAAGTGGGCTTGGAGTGGGAAGTGGGCTGTTGTCAGCTTCTCGGGTGGAAAATGAGTGGGTGGCTTGATGAGATATTGAGAGGTTTTAGATGGTCGATAGAGCATAACTAGATTGGGATTTATGATTCCAGATGTTGAGGCATGGGAAGTCACTCTAAATTCATCACTAGATACCTGTATTTATTTTCATGACCTTTTGAGGGTCTCGAGGACACCGGGAACAAAATTTTTCAATTGAGTTTATCATAATCAACAATTTGTGAGAGGATGATCACTAGCTGTGCCTTTTTGTCAATCTGATGTTGTCCCTTCTATTGGTTTAACTCTATCCTGTCTCTCTTTTCCTCACCTTTAAGACTCCAATCAGTGTTCCTCGTCCTGGCATCGTCTAATAGAACTAGTTTCCTATCAACTCTAGCATTTATCAGCAATTTTATAAATTTCAGAGGCAGGTCCTTAGTGGTGAGTTGTGGTGCAGTTTCGTCCGAGTTCGTTTTCGCCTCATTATCTATCTACAACAAGACAGCGACAATTTCGATGTAATTTCCTAGGAGGCTCGAAATAATGCCATCCACCCTTTAGCATCTTTGACATCACTACGAGCTCCCCTATCCAGCAACAGCTTGATGATAAAAGGGTGGCTAAGGAAAGCAGCGTCCACGAGGACCCCGAGGTCTTCTCTGTATTCCCAAGTAACATATACCACATTTCCGGAAAACCGAGGGGACACGTGTATTCCAGTGGTGCGTGGGTAAGTAAAACCAAGCTAAATCCAGTCATAACCGCTTCAGTTTAGAACAGTGGGCTTGAAGCAAAACCCTGACATGACTTTCCCTCTAACTCCTAGCTATGCTATTTGTAGTATCTAGGTGGTGAACATAAGAAATAGGTCTCAAAAACGCGTCTGAGGATCCGAACTGCATGGGCACTATTCGAGTAGTACTTTGAGTAGAGTGTCAAAATTCCTATACTGGATATTGATACACTACGATTAGAACGTCTGATCCGGGTAAACTTCTCGTATATTTCAGTAATATTCATCTGAAGAGTCATCCGGTAGATCTTTTCAAAGAATCAACTCTTAAGACATCTGTCGATTCAAGTTAACTGTGATCCAATAAGAAGTTTCCTTCCTAAAGTTTGACTTAATTCCCCATTCCTACAAAAATTACCAATGCCTATACTTGTAAGTGAAATATGGCAACACACCCGGCAGCAAGAAACTTTGTAGGGATTCTGTTGATATAGAACAATGGCAGAGAAAAAGATGACTCCGAGAATTGAGAACACGCAGAGATAAGAGCTAACCACAAGGCGCTTCCACCGAGGAACGTGAGGTAAATGTGACTACTTGCCCGCTTCCTGTAACAAATCTAGCGTTGTCAAGGCAAGCTTTGAACCAGTTACAAACTTTAACACAACATCAAAACCTTACACTGGATCCAGCTTCTGTTGTCGATACAAGTTCCTTAGGGAAAATTGCCGTGGGGGTCTTTTCTCGACTGCTCTCCTAGGTACTATATGCCTCTCTAACCGTATCCTCTTAACTCCAAAATGAGACCTCCACTTCGCCTTGACACCATAGATAGTGCAAAAGTTACGAATCTTGTGCATATGAGGTCCCATACAAGGTACTCCCATGACAATTGCGAGGTGTAGAGAGTAATGCTTTGAAAATCTGCTTTTCTCCTTCTAGTTTTTTTTCTCTCCTTATTCGCCTTAACCACAGTTCATTTGTGTTTCTTGCACTTTGGCTCATTCGACTCCTAATGTCTGCTGTAGAAATCTGTGTTGAATCTGCCCCAGCTTCAATGAGTAGCTCTGTAATTTCTGGAAAAAAGGCTTTTGTAGCAATTTGTAGCGCTGATTCGCCTCGTATGTTTCTCACATTGACCTGTGCACCACAATTCAACAAGATCTCCACAATAGAGATCTGATTCCGAGATACGGCTCCAATTAGTGCAGTTTCACCATTACTGTTTTCCCCCTCGACGAAGATCCCTCTAGCAAGCAATAACTCGACGACGGTGTCATCGCCTACTTCGCTTGCTGTACAAAGAGGAGAGCATCCATCTTTTCCTTGTAGATCAGCTCCCAGATCGAGTAACAGGCTGACAGTCTCGTTACGCTTATAACAAATCGCGAGGAATAATGGGCGTTGTCCATAATCATCTTTCGCATCGACGTTGGCACCCTTTTCGATCAAATATTTGACAAGTTTGGAATCACCTTTTCGACTTGCCGATCCTAAAAGAGTCTGCCCACGGCTATTTTTCCCGTTAATATCGACACCCATTTCGAGAAGAAATTCGACGGTGTGAGAATGTCCCCTGTTGTAAGCTAATATCAAACTGGGCTCTCCGGAATTATTCTCCGTTTTGATATTAGCACCAGCTTCTAGAGCACGCCGTACTTCTGAGGAATTTCCAGTCTCGGCTGCCTGTAAAAGTGATTTGTTTGGGCTGCTGAAGACATTGGCAAGAGCTCTAGAAACTTTGCTCATCTTTGATATCTGCTGTGAGAGGGGAACATGTGGTTGGGTAGTTCGGGCGCTCCGTTGTTCACTATTAGATTCCGTCAGAGCGGAATGGGGGCCGTTTGATGTAGCTTCTCGTGATATCGCTGGTTCCACGTTCTCAATTCTGCGAACTCGATCCCTCTGAGTACCCCGCGCGGAAAACCTTTGGTAAAGAATGGGATTTCGCAAGTCGTCTTGTGGCGTGATATACATTGCGATGTGCTGAATCTCGGATGCAGGAGCTTGTTCTTGTAACTCTCCTGACTCAACCATCTTTTGCAGAGTTTCGCAAATGTAAGTTTTATGATCTGCAAACATTTTGGCCGTGATCCCCACGTCCTGAAGCTCTTTGCAGATGAGTTTCCAGTCAGCAGCCTCGTGCAAGGAGCTGGCTGCAATTGAATAAGTCGAGATCACCGAACCTTCACGCTTGCCCGTTCGAACTTCGTCGATGAACTTCTCCAGTCTTTGTTGCACTAGGAGACTCGTGGTGATTATTCCACTAATGGAGTTTAGCGACACTAAGCTCCTTCCCAATCGACCTTTCAGATCTTCCATCTCTTCCTTGATATGTGATATCCTATCCCAAGACCGCTGCGTCGATGTGGGGAGACCATTGTAACGAACAACAAATGCTTCTAGGTCAACCAGACACTTGTTGCATCCTTCAAGGACAGCTCCGAATCTTCTCGCATGTTTTGATTCAAGTTCTTGGCTTTCGGCTGCATCTTTGGTGTCTTGCAATAAGACTCTGAATTCCCCAATCTCTGCGATGAATGGGCCGAAGGTTTCGCGGGAGAGGGTGCATGCTTTGAAGACGGCTTTGGCGCGCTCTTCGGTGATTTCTATAAGCAAGATTGAATATTAGCCTTTGCGTTTGGCCTGGGACAGTGGAGCTTCTGAAAAGGCATACGAATGTTAGTGGTATAGCTATGGCCAATATGTGCCTGTGCCTGTTCCCCGACAGTGATTCCATTCCAATGGGACGAGCCTTCTCCGCGGCTGGAGGTCATCTCTTTGGTATCTCTACATGAAAAGACCGAAAGTGAGATAGAATGATTTTGAAATAGCTGGAGGATTTTGCCATACAGTAGAATAAAGATGAATCCTGACGGGAGACACTTCGTATCGTGAGGTGAGAAGCTGAACAGTGGAGGCGGCCGCAGTCAATCCCAGCGTTGCATCAAATAACAAACAGCCTGAATTTGTTTTGGGGACAGCCTCGTTGAACTCCCTCACTGTAGAAACCTTTGCCAAATTATACACTCTAGCTGAGTCACATCGAAATGGCCGAAATTTTTGGAATTGTTGTAGGGACGGCAGGACTTGTCGGCGTCTTTAACGCATGCGTCAATTGCTTCGAGTTCATCCAACTTGGCCGCCATTTTCAGAATGACTTTGGAGCATGTCAATTGAAGTTGGACATTGTCAGCCTACGACTATCTCGGTGGGGTCTTGCGGTGGGTTTTGGGGAGAGTAGAAATCCCGACAGCACACCACTCCAGCCCAAGGTGATGGCAACAGAACAAGAACTCAAGACATTGGGAGAAGTCATCGAAGATTTATACGAAGAACTCAAAGCCGCAAAAAAGAAATCCGAGAGGTTTAAATTGAGACTTGAGGCCAATAAAGCGGCGGACAATCAAAACTCGAGTCTTCAACTTTGCGACCCGGAACGAGAGCTTCAGAGCGGCTTCCGACTTCTCCACGGCTCAGCAACAAGTATTGTATCTCGTCGGAAGTCGGCAGAAGCCAAAGCAGGTCTCTGGATCAGGACAAAATGGGCTTTGTATGAGAAGAAATCTTTCGATCAATTGATCGCCAATATCACTGGATATATGGACACTCTCGAGAACGTATTTCCCGCAGTTAAGGAGGGACTCATAGAAACTTCAAGAGCGGAGCTATCGGGAATCAACAGCAACGACGACCTCAAATTGCTTGCTACCGTTGCTGGAGAGTCGGATAAAGTCCTTGTGAGGGCCGTTGAGAGCGTTCTCGCGGAAAAGGGCGATATATGGAAGAATTTCGATATTGCCCCTGAAGAATCGGGTCGCGTTCAAATTGGGCATGATTTTGGTACTGGTGTGATCCCGGTTTCTGGAAGTGAATGGAATACGTTCAAAATCGGAGGGAAGGGCTACACCAAGGTTGGCCACAGTTTCATAGGAGTTAGCAATAAACCTGGAGAAAGAGAGTGATTCCGTTGATAATTATGGAGAAGGGAAACTACGGGCTAACATGCCGGATAGGTGCCGGACTTCTCCTCGGAGTTCGGTCCGATTCTCGCATAACCCCATGCCTCTAGTGGAGGTGTTCCCAATATGAATAAAATTATATTCTACACCATTTAATTGAACTATATTTATTTCTCGATCGAGAATATGTCACATGAATACTGAAACGAGTCTAGGTAGGTGGAACTCTTTCTGAAAATTGCTTGGTTCGATACCCACAAGTTCTATCACCTGGACACGCAAGCCACAGCTTGTAATAATAAATCCTTTACTGCGACTTCCCCTGACCTCATTTCATTGTACCAAAAACTACCTTGGGCTGGCTTGATGGACATATATGTTATTTTCACTTAGTTATCTCGTTGTGCTTGATCAGTCAACAGGCTCCGCTGCAAGAAGCCTTGCATAAAAGAATCAGAGTAAAATTGGTGATCTAGATGAACGAAATACTGATACAAAATCCATTAGAACAAGGAAACAAAGTTCAATTGAGAATGTACGATCGAGGCTTCAAATTCTAAGCTGGGTGAGTCTGTTCAAAGGGCTAATATTGAGGACGAGTGTTTGAGGCCAAGATCCGCCTTGGTACAACTTCCAACTGGCTGCTGGAAGGTAAATGGTAACCCCGTATTGATAAATATATGGGCTTCGAGAGTGGAGAGATCGATAGGAATTACCAATGGATCCATATCTATCGCTATTAGCTTGGTTGAAGTGAGATCTTCCCCCATACTAAACCTGTGACAATATTCTTGTCCCTATGCCACGAACAAGTTTCCCCTTTTCCAAGAAAAACTCGCTTTATGTACAGTATTTTTTCTATCTGCTTCCAATTTTATTCCATATTTGCTTTGATATTGTGGGCTGTGGTTTGTATTTGATTTGTTATTTTTCTGTGCTGGTTAATTTTGATCGATAGTCAGGAATGATGCTCCATCAGGGGCATTCGTTTTCCATCAAGTGATGTCTTCGTATGCAGCTGGTAGATTCTCCGAGCGCTCGATCGTGATCTTTTTTCTGATTTTCCTATTTTCGATCCTACCTACTTTCTCTCCCATTTACCACGTTCCGCATCTTAGAAGTCGTGTCTGTATTTTTGCAGCCCGACGCTGAAGCTACTCTTTGTACTGGATTCTTTCATGATGTAGTTTTGGTGATATAGATTACTTTACTTACGATGACACGAACTTCATTGAATTTGGGGGTGTCAGAGGCGTTCGCATTTCAAGGTTGATGGAAGTCGGTAGTGTTCTTCAATGGAGAGCAGGGGATGGATTGGCACCTTTCATGGTCACTTAAAGGGTCTCCCCTAAAACCTGAATAGTGCTCTGGTATGTTTTATTCACCATTTTTAGTATTGGTCAATAATTTAGGGCGTGTTTGGCTCGCTTTTTTGTTTCCGGAATCTACTACTAAAAAGTAAATAGATATCTATTCGATTCAATTGCGAATCGAATAGAGCTATTAATTCTAAAAGTCGTTTAGCTTAATTACCTCTATTTAGTGAATAGAAGAACAAATAGATCCTTAGTACTTCTATTCTGAATCTGCTATAGTAAATCCTGTCTATTTAGAATAGGTCCTTGAGGTTGTTTTCGGAATAGAAGCCTCTATTCGATTCAACATATGCCCCCTATAATACTACTGCTAATATACCTCCCTTGCCCCTTAATACAGTATGCTCAATTGTAGTAAGACGTGTAATTTTAAATCGAGGAGGAGCTCTATTTATAGGCGCGATAGCGGCGGTATTAGTAACGTTATACTTTAAGAGGCACTTCGTAAAGCGCCCTTAGTATACTTTAAAGCTTCGCAGAGCAGAATAGGTAGAGGAGATACTTAAGGAGTATCTAAAACAATCGTCTAATAATATAGGTATCTTATAGGAGGGATTCTAGTATCTAGAAGTATTATTAGTATAGAAATCTAACCTTTAAGCAACATAGTATATAGGTATAGTAGAACAGCTTACTATCTTCCTATATACTATAATTACTAACCTCTCTATAAGGAAGCTAGTAGAGAGGTTCTAGAGAAGTACTAAGATAATAGATCGAATATATTACAAAGTAATACGCTATCTCTTAAAGCTAAGCTTTTATAAGTAATTCGTCTATAATCCTACTACTTCTATACTAGTATCTAGAAAGATTAACTATAAAGGGAGTATATTCTAGCTCTACTTTCAAGATTGTATAGGCGCTATTAATAGTACTTATATACTAGTTTCTCCTTCTAACTAAATCTATAAAGTGTTTAGGAATTAGAAGAGCTTTCTCTTATATAATGTACTTATATCTTATATACTAGAGATACGCTTTACTTCTATACTATCTAGATAGGAGAGATTAACTTATAATAGTATACTTTAGATAGAAGCTAGAAGAGTATTAGTAACTATTATACCTCTAGGAAAGTATCTACTTAGAGATACTATCTTTCTAAGCTATAATGCCTATATAGTACTATATCGTAATACTTAGTACTATCTTTAAGAGTAGAAGAAGAGTAGGAAGACACCTTAAATAAAGGAGAAACTATATAACCTTCGGCACTCTAAGCTATATAATTATATAGAGCGAATTATTAGTAACTTTAAGAATAGATTTAAGATTCTTTAGCTCCCTTAACGATTTAGTATAAAAGCTTAAGTAGTAGTTGTTCCTACTCTTATATACCTATATAATATCTTTTATAACTATTAAGAATTTAACGTTAATAAGAAGGAGATAGATAGTTATAAAGATAAAGAAGAGGAGAAGACTAAGTAATAAATATACTATATAATAGCTATAGCGAGGAATAGAGTAAATAATATAAGAGATATAATTATATAAGAGATATAGAATAATTACTCTTAAAGAAGAAGATAGGAAATAGATTAATAACTATCTTATAGTATACTATCTAATTATAACTAATTCCTTATCTTTTATATAAAATTCTAATAGTAACTCTATTAATCTTTACTCTAATTAATAAAGAAGTTATTAATTAATTCTCTATTAGTAAGAGAGAGAGTTAATTACTTCTAGTACTATTTAATATATAAGTTCTTAAGTTTACTCTCTACTAATACTATATAATTATTAGTAGTTATTAGTATATAATTCTAGTAAATAGTATCTTATATAAGAGTCTAGTAGATCTATATACTTTAGGTTATATAAGTAGCTTACTACTTATATACTTAAGCTTATAGAGTACTACCTCTCTATTACGAATCACGTGTACACGTGACTAGTAAAGACTAGGCGGCGTTCTAACAGGTTAAGTACTATTATATACTCTTATAGTATTAAGGGATCGGTTAGAGTAGCTAAGCGATCTAAGGATTTCATTATATAAATAAACACGTGACTCGCTTATCGAGTCACATAACTGTTAGAGCTTGTAGGAGCTTATATTAGAGCTTAGGATCTAAAGATCTAGAAGATCTAACAGTTAGTACATGAGAACGAAGGTTCTATATAAAGACTAGTATGTCTACTATTAGATAGAAGCTTTATACTTAACTTAATATTATATTATTATTACTACCTTAACAGCTTTATAGTTAAGTAACAAGTTTACCTCTAAGTAAACACCTAGTCTGTGATTAAACCTCTTTATAAGAACAAACCCTAGCGATACTTAGTTACCTTAGTTAGTTAGTTTAAGAATTGTTACACTTTAAGCACCTAAGCTTAGAAGTTCGAATCGTAATATCTCTAAAGGCCGCTTCTATCTCTAGCTCTAGTACTAGTACTATTAATATACTAACCTAGAGTACGCCTACTACGTTCTAGGAAACAACTACTCTAGACAACGACGATAACAAGAGTATACTAGACGTACTAGAGCTATATAGAGTCGAAGCCCTAGAAACTATATAAGTTAAGCTACTCGACACCTACTATAGTAAATAATAAGAGTTAGAGTTATTTCTTATATAAATAGAAATCTACTTTAACTTTAATAAAGATAAGTTTAATAGTAATAGTATAGTATTATCTATCTTTACTATCTTCTACCTTTAAGAGACTACTCTTAAGTAAGTATAACTATACCTAGAGGACTTTTTCGTATATAAAGCCTTAGTAGAAAGTATAGCTAATATATAATTAATATTTAGATCTTAGAATAGATTTAAAGTTACTATATACTAAATATTTAGTAATATTAATACTATTAAAACAGTAATATAAAAGTTACTTAACCTATACTAAACTAGATTAGTAATTAATTATATAAATAAATTCTAATATTATAGAAATAGAATAGAGTAGGATTCTCTTACTCTTATAGAACTCTTCTATAGAGAACTTAATATTAA
>LKTO01000965.1:0-12962 GCA_001399465.1 Hymenoscyphus scutula
CTCTTAATTACTAAGATATAAGACTATCTTTATAGAGCTAAGAGGTTTATATAGCTAGACTTAAAGAATATATACTATTAACTTTAGATTAGAAAGAGTAATAAGTAGAAGATAGTATTCTATATATACTATAAGTATTTTAAGTACTATATAATATCTTTTAACTTTTATAATATACTAGCTATATTTTAAGTATATATTAACTAGGTCTTAGTAGATCTAGTAGATATTATATATATAGTATATCTTAATAATATTCTAATATTCTTAGAGAATCTAGATAAGTATAATATAGTAGTATAATAGATTCTTAAACACTTAATATAGTATAGACTTATAGTAAATTTATAGAAATATAGATTTAATACTAATATAGTTATATTTCTAGGATTTATAATTAGTCTAGAAGAAGTATAGATAAAGCTAAGCTAGATAACTACTATCTTAGAATAGCTATCGCTAATAAGTATTTAAGAAGTTTAAGTAGTCTTAGAGTTCTTTAACTTTTATTAACGTTTTATCTATAGCTATATAGTAGTAACTAAATCTATTACTAATCTATTAAAAGGAAAGTAACTATTTTAATAGATAGACTAAGTAGAAAAAGTATTCTAGAATCTAAAAATAGCTTTTACTACTATACTAATACTATACTACTTTAATATAGAAAGAGTAATTAAAGTTAAGATAGATATATTAGACTTTATAGTAGAATATATTCACTTATAACTATTTAGTAAAGGTGTAGATATAAGATAGTATTCTATTACTTTTTACTTAAGAAAGTTTATAATAGCTAAAGTTAACTATAATATCTATAATTAGAAGCTTCTAGCGATTATACTAGCTTTTCGATAGTAGAGATATTATCTTATATATATCTAGTATAATATAGTTTACTACTAAGCGATATATATTACTAAGCGACGTACTTTTCTCTACTCTACTTCTTATAAACTTTAAGATATATTTTTTTAACTATTTATTATAGAAATTTAAATCTAAGAAGTATAAATTATTCTAGCTATTAAGGCTATTTAAACGTCTAAAAAGCTAAGTAAACACTCTATAGTAAAGATCTATAAGATCTCTAAAGTAATACTTTAATATAGAATAGCTAGCTAAACCTATTACTCTAAAATTAAAGCTAATTATTATAAATTAAATAACTTAGAGAAGAATATAATTATTTAATATATACTTAATCTAGATTTAAGAGAATTTATACTCTATCTAACTAGTATTAAAGATATAGTAAATCTTCTACTTAAATCTCGAGAGATACTATATATTAGTAAGAACTAGATATATTAATTCATTTAATAATAACTAGAGTTAAAGATATATTTTAATCGTGTTTATAACTTCTAAAGAGTCTTATATAAAGATCTAGAGCTTATTAGCGCGTAGTATCGACTAGTTGAGAATATATAAGCGAAATATAGTATTATAGACTCTCTCTACTAATATTAACCTTTAGGTCTTATAGACTTCTTTCTTATAATCTAACTAATACTCTTTTATAAACGATATTAGTTAAGAATTAAATTATATATTATTAAGAAAGCTCGCTAACCTCTATTTTCTAGATAGTAGCTATATTAGCTAAGAGTATAGAGCTGTTAGCTTATAAGATAAATTTATTATTAGCTAAAGTCTATACTCTTTATAAGGTGAATAAAGTACTAAGTAAATACTAGAGAGCTAAAAAGACTCGGGTTTATTAAGAGGAGACACTTACTATAGAGAATATATAGAACGTATTAGCTTAGAAGAAAGTAGAGAAACAAGCTCGATATAATAAGCGCTCTAAGAAGAGTAGATAAAGGAAGAGGTAGCTATCTAGGCGATAATATAGTATCTATAGAAAGTCTAGTTATAATATATAAACTTGTTAAGAAGCTATAGATACTTCTAGTTTATTAGATTTAGATTTAGATTAATTAATATAATATATTATAATTATTTAATTTTACTCTTTAGATAGTAGAGTAGAGAAAAGTATATTACTTAGTAATATATATCGCTTAGTAGTAAACTATATTATAGTTATTATTAAGATAGATTATAATAACCTAGAATACTTTATAATAAAGAGAAAATAAAATAAGAGATAAGCTTAATAGACTAAAGAATTAGTAGTATTTAATTTTATATTAGAGTATAGAGAAGATAAGACTAATCTAGTAGATAGGTTATCTAGAAGACTAGATTATAAGTATATTAGAAGTAAGAGAGATAATAAGTTCTTATTATTATATAAGCTATTAAGAATAACTAAGTAGAGTACTAAGAAGCTATAAATAGTCGCTCTTAGAATTATAGAAGACTCTAAAGCGCTATAATTTAAGGCCTAGAAGAGAGAGAGTAGATATCTCTTAACTAGTAAGACGCTAAGGCTAAGGATCTATAGAGTTAGCTAGAACTATAATAGAGTAATAGAAGATCTATTACTTATATTAGAGCTTATAGTAAATACTTTAAATTAAACTATAGAGGCTTCTATATATAAGAAGATTCGATTATTCTTTCTAGAGTAGAGTTCTTACTATCTTATATACTTAGTCTACTTATTCTAGAGGATTCTACTATATATACTTATTCGAAGGTTCTATTAAGTTAATATATTATAATTAATATATTATATTACTAAGCGAGGTCACGTGCTCACGTCGCTAGAGTACTCTAAGACTTACTCTATAGATATAACTCTTAATATTACCTCTCTCTCTACTCTTATAGATAGATATCTAGAGCTACTATATTCTCTAATTTAGTAGTAGGTTCTTATATTAGGTTTATATAGCTAGTCTATTTAATCTTATACTTAAGATAAGTATAAAAGCCTCTCTCTAGAAGTCTCTTCCGCTACTAGTCTAAAATTCTCTCTACTTACTACTCTATAGAATTATCTACTAAGATTATAGATAGTTAAGCGTCGTCTATAATTTAACTAGATAGTAGATCTATAGTAGCTAGCTATAATAAATCTATATTAAAGACGTTATAGATACTAGATAGAGTATCTAGCCTATATATAGATAGGCTAATAACCTTAATAACTATAAATTTTATAGATTAAGCGTCGAGTTTCTTACTAGCCTTCTCTATCTATATATTCTATAAGCTTAAATAGACTTTATCCTTAACCTTATATAAAGAAGCGATATTCTATAAACGATTAGCTTAAGTCTTCTAGTTCTACTATACTCTTACTATTAATATCTAAGCCTATTCTATAATAGTCTTAATTCTTACTACTATTACTTTACTCTTTTAAATTAGAGTCTTTATATAAGCGAGTACTATTATATCTATTAAGAGGTCTATTATCTATAATAAATAGCTATAGCTAAGTTAGAAAGAGCTTATATATATTAATAATAAATCTTATCTATTAAAGGTAAGCTAGACTACTAGTAGCTAGTTAGTCTAGTTATCTTATACTATATTAATCTATTATTATAGAAGCGTTTCTACTTTAGTATTTATCTATTCTATTAACCTATTAGTCTATAGATAGAAAGCTATAGAGATCTATCTTTTAATCTATAAGAAGTTATAAACTATTTTCTATACTTATCTAATAAATTATAGATCTCTATTAGATACTATTACTTTTAGTAGTCTATATAAGCTATAGTATATAGCGATAAATAAGCGAGTAAATTTCTCTAATAATATTATCGAATTATAAGCTATAAGAAGTACTCTATTACTTAGATAGTCTATAAATACTACTATTATATTAAAGCCTTTACTTATAGATAGTAGTCTAATAAAGTTAATAGATATCTTCTACTATTACTATTCTAGAATAGATAATAGATAAAGTAAGTCTTATTTATAGTCTCTCTAGACCTTAGTATATCTATAAATTCTATAATTATAGATAAACTACTTACTAATTTAATAGTAGTCTATAAGCTTAGCTAGAAGAACTCTCTTAAGACTACTATAATTATTCTATTCTTACTAGAGTAGTCTATAAGTATAGAGTTATAGAGTTTCTATATAATAGCTATCTATAGTAGCTTATAATTAGAGATCTAAAGTCTACCTCTAAACTATAAATAACTATCTTTATCTACTAAGTAGTTAGAGACTAAGACTTTAACTAGAGAAGCGAGGTCTATTAGAAATACTCTATTTCCTTAGTAAATAATATCTATAAGATAACTAAAGTCTTTATTCTATATCTTTCTCTTTTTCTAGAGGTTCTATAGCTAGTCTATAAGGCTATATCTCTCTATTAAAACTAGTACTAGCTATATAGTATTCTCTTAAATTATTCTATCTAGAATTAATTATACTATTCTATAGTTAAGATATTTATCTCTCTTCTCTAGAAGGTTCTAGTCTCTTCTTATTAATATATCTAGAAGGTCTCTATCTTTATCTAGACGGTATTAGATTATTAGACTAAACTTACTAAGGATTAAATACTAATATATTTATCTTTTAGATAGCTTATAGACTATTATAAAGTATTCGAGGTTCTTATAGTCTATAAGAACTATAAACTACTCTATACTCTTTAACTCTACTTTCTATTCCTTAAGATAGCGAATAATAGCTAGTAGCTCTTTATTATAAATTAGATAATTATATTCGATAGAAGTATACTTCTTAGAGAAGAAAGCTATAGACTATAAGACGCTATTCTTTACTTAAAAGAGTATATCTTCTAAGTAGTATCTAGAGAAGTCTATTTCTAGAACTATCTTATTATCTAGGTTAAACTAAGCTAGTACTAGAGCCTCTATAAAAGCTTACTTTAAACGTTTAAAGGCTCTATTCGTTTTATCTATCTATTAGAAAGATATATTCTTCTTAATAAGTCTATAACGATTCTTAAACTAACTAACTAAGGTAACTAAGTATCGCTAGAGTTTATTCTTATAAAGAGGTTTAATCGCGGACTAGGTGTTTACTTAGAGGTAAACTTGTTACTTAACTATAAAGCTATTAAGGTAGTAATAATAATGTAATATTAAGTTAAGTATAAAGCTTCTATCTAATAGTAGACGTGCTAGTACTATATAGAACCTTTCTACTTATAGATCTACTCTAGATCCTAGGACCTCTTTAGATCTCTAGAGGATCCTTAGAGATCTATTATATAATTATAACTATATAAAATCCTTAGATCGCTTAGCTAACCTAAGCGACCTGTCTAATACTATAAGAGTATATAATAGTACTTAACCTATTAGAGCGCTGTCTAGTCTTTACTAGTTATATATATACGTAATTTATAATACTATCCTCTTCTTAGCCTAGCGTGTCTCTACACTTAAGTACAACCTAGGAAATGTTATTAGAAGGCTAGTAGCCCTCTCCTGTTATAATATTTTTAATAACACTATAAGTAGATACTTATAAAAAGAAGAAAGAAAGGTTTTAACTTACTAATAATATTAAAAACACCTAATATAAAGTTATATCCTGTTTCTAATACTCCTTATAAGGCTAGCGGTGTCTTATAGACGAATCCTAATCTAGCTGTTACGCTAAATACGTTTATATAAAGTTAAAATGTAATAGAGGTAGTAATTTCTAGGATAAGAGCGTCTCTACTAAAAAAGAGTAGGAATCTCTAGATACTTAGAAGGAGCGTCTATAAGATAAAGAGAAGGCTGCTATAGCTAAGATCCTTTAGCTACGAAAGTAGTAGAAGTTTATCTAGAAGCGTTATAAGGAAATAGCTTATTAGAGACTTAAATTTATTAACAAGCTTAATACTATAGAGGAATTAGAAAAGAGTTAATAGAAGGAATAGAAAGACAGGGAGAAGCAAGAGGCGGAGACTACCTGTCTAGCTGCCTTCTATATCTCTACTATAACTAACTCGATTCCTAACCTAGGTCTCGACCCTAGTTTCTTTAAGGCTTTTCCTACTAACTACGCGCTATAGGCAGACTTAGGTTTTAGGAATAGAACTCCTTAAGTTCTGCCGAGTACTAGCTGATATTCTCTTTTAGTTTCTAAGTATTCTCTAAGTATAGGTAATCTAACTATTTAATTAAATACTTAATCTTACCTCTAATAAGTTTATAGTTAAGAATCTTCTTAACCTTATACTTAGTATTTAGGTTAACTAGCTAGATCTCTATAAGTAGAGCTAGTAGTACTTCTAGTAGTACTAGTTTAAGAAGTAAGATATAAAATACTAGAAAGATGTTTATTATTTTTAGTAGAGCTAGTTTATAATTTAAAGGTTCTTTTACTTACTTAATTTTAAATAGTCTAATATATATATAGTCTAGTTTCCTACTTAGTCTCTTTATATTAATATTTTTCTACTATAAGTAGACTTTATCTCTCTCTTTTAGTATTAGCTTCTAACTATATCGTTTATTATAGTAGTATATATTACGCTCTACTATAAACTATAAGTCCTCTATAAGTTCTCTATATAGGCCTTTAATTTTTAAGGCTAATACTTAAGCTAATTAATTATTACTTATTATTTTTATTAGTCTATTATATACTAGTAATTTATATCTAAAGTTAGTATAGAATAGTAATATAAGTATTATTTCTATAGTTAAGTTATTATATATAAACTAAGCTAAAGGTAATAGTTCTATCTAGTAGTTCTACTAGTAGTTTATATAGTAATAAAGGTATATTTTAACTACTTAATTTATATGTTTATTCTCTCTATTAGTCTAGAGATAGAAAGCTATTAAAAGCTTCCTTTTTATATCTAATTACTCTATAAGAGTAGTCTAGAACTTTAAGGTAAAGAGCTTGTCTCTATCTAAGAGTATCTTCTTTAATATCCTATATCTTAAGATTATATCTCTTAAGTATATAAATACTAGATATTCTACTATACTAGACTCTATATATAGTATTAGTATTATATATTTAGTAAGTCTTTCTATAATAACTAGGATTGAGTTATATTTAACTTCTATTATTAGGTCTCTAGATTTTAGTAGTTTAATAATAAAATCCTAAGAGACTAATTTCTAAGATGTCTATAGAATAGAAGTAGTACTTATCTATCTATATAGTAGCTAGTATAAAGCCTTATTCTAGATATAGATATTATACTCCTTTATTATATTCTTAATAATCGCTAGTAGATAGTCTATAAAGTAATATTATTTAATCTACTAAGTAGTCCTTCTTATTCCTTAATATCTATAAGTAGGTACTAAATAGTACTTACTAATAAACTACTTTATATATTTCTTTAGAACCTATAATTTCCTATTATAGTACTAGTTCCTTTCTTTATATATATTCTAGATTATGTCTAGCTATAGATCTACTATCTATATAGCTGTAATTTAATAAACTGTCGAAGCTAAGTCTTTATTAGATAGCTCTTTTAATATTGCTAGCCTTATATATTACTAGCCTTATATATTCTCTAGCTTCTTTGTAGCCTAGTTTACGACTAAGAGCGTCTACTCTTAGGTTTGTTATTTCTATAACATGTCGGATAACGATGTTATAGTACGATAGAGTTTCTAACTATCTAGTAAGGCGCTTACTTATAAGTTCCTTAGTAGTAGTAAAGGTTCGAAGATTAGCGTGATTAGTAAGAACTGTCACCTAATGCTTCGTTCCTTAGAGGTAGATTTTCTAATACTCTAGCGTAAAGACTATAGTAAGTAGTTCCTTCTCGAATATAGTATAGTTCTACTATACTAGGTCTAGCGTTCTAGAGTAGTAGACTACAGGTATTAATGTTCTGTTTTCGTCTAGTTATAGATGTATAGTATCTATTACTATACTTGATAAGTCTGTTTCTATAGTACTCGGTTTCTCTAGATTATAGCTATATAGAATTAGTTCCTTAGTAAAACGTTTCTTTATTATCTAAAAGGCTATCTCTACGATCTTATTCTATATAAAAGATACTCCTTTATATATAAGGTTTATTATTAGTTTTAATATTCTAGTATAGTCTACTATAAACTAACGATAGAAGTTAGTAAATCCCTAGAAGTATTAAATATCCTTAATTTTTTTTAGTAATTTCTAGTTAATAATATCTCTTATTTTATCTAGATTGATTTCTATTTATTCTAGAGATATTATCTAGCCTAGAAACTTAGTATAAGTTACTCTAAACTTATATTTTAATAACTTAAGATAAGAGTTTACTATAGTAAGTCTTTTTATAACTTTATATATATAACTCTTATATTCCTCTACCTTATCTAAGTAGATTAGAATATTATCTAGGTAATAAATAACTGTTACCTCTAGAAGACCTTCTAGAATATTATTATTCTATCTCTAGTAGGTTACTAGCGCGGTAGCTAATCCGAATAGTATTACTATATACTTGTAGAGTTCTAAGGGTAATCTAAAAGTAGTTTTCTACTTATTACCTACTCTAATTCTAATTAAGATATAAGCGTTCTATTAGTTAAGTTTTATAAATATCTTAGTAGAGCTAATTCTATCTAGTAGATATTATTCTTCTAGTAGTAGATAAGCGTTCTTAATTGTTATGTTATTTACATCTTAGTAGTTAATATAAACTCGACCTATTAGGTCGTTCTTCTTACTAATAACTAATACGTTTAATAGAATAGGTAATTTAGATCTCTAAATATAACCTTTCTTTAAACCTTTAATAATATAGCTCTTAAAGTGTTATAGCTTAATCTAACTATAAGGCTACATTTTCTATTTCTTAAGGTTATAACTCTCTTTTAATTTAATCTTATAATTCTATAGACGATGTTCTAGTAGAGCTTATAAGTTCTCTAGGATCTTAAACAATTCCGCGAATTCTCTATACTATATAGGTATTATGTTATTAGCTTTCTTACTAACCTATAGAGGACTCTTAGCAAGGTATTCTAGCGCCTTAGAAGAGGTAGCGCTAACCTTGTTCTAGCTATATAGTTAAGGCTATAATCCTTTGTAGTTATATCGGCTAAAAGTTATTATTCTAGCTTTCTAGTTAATATCTAGATTATGTTTACTAATCTATAGTATACTAAGTATTATGTCTTAGCTACTAATCGCTATAATATTAAATTATATATCTAAGTAGTATTCTTCGATAGTAATTTATATTAGAATAGTTTACTAATTAATAACTCTATTTTAATATACTATATCTATTCTATCGACTATGTCTAGGTAGTATAGTCCTGTCTTCTTAATAGAGATGTTTAGCCTCTTTAGTACTAATAGAGATAGAAAGTTATCTATCGCTTCTAAGTTAATTATAACTCGGAGTTCCTGTCCTCTAATTTTTATAGTTATTATTAACTAGTAGTCTTCTAATATAGCGTAGATTTCCCGTCTATTTATATAGACTACGAAACTATATTCTCTTTAGCTGATTTCCGCCGCTTAAGGTTTAATCCTCTAAGAGTAGAGTTTTACTTACTAAGAGTTACTTTTAGATACTACATAGACTATTTACTATTCTATAGCTTAGTTATAGTTAGGTTTATTACTAGTAAACTATTTCTCTAATTTCTAGTCTAATATAGGTTTTAGGTTACTACGCTACTATATAATTATATCTTCTAATATAACTTCTAGGACCTAGTGTTCTCCTACTTATAGTTAGGTGTAAGGTTAATCTCTTTCTCTCTATAACTTAAGAGTAGACTCGAAAATATCCTTAATAGCTTATACGTTTAGTTTTCCTTCTATAGTATCTAGGTTACTTTTAAGATTCCTAAAGATAATACTTATTAGAAGGTTGTCCTAAACTCGAAATCGCTCTAGCGCTTCTAGAGCCTGTCTTCTAGTTATATAAGAGGCCTAAAAGTCTGACTTGTTTCTATTAAGGTCTATCTATTAGTTACTATATTTAAAACATTCTATAAATGTCTATATTTCTCCTTCTTAAGGGTCGTTGTTCTAGTTATTCCCTTAACTAGACGCGTCTAATAATTCTAATAATAAGTCTAATAATAACTCTACTATCTCTACTTTATATTATAGAGGTAGATTATACTCTAATTTAGAACGTCCCTTATAGTATTATTCAAGGATAGGATTCTCCTTATCCTCTACTTATGTTCTATACCTGTAAGCTTCTAGGTCTTTATCGGATAGGTTAAATCTCTTAAGTAACGCTATTTCCTTCCTGGTTATAGTAAATGCTTATTACTTTCCTAAAGAATCAGCCTTCTTACAACAGTTACTTACTCTATAGCTAGGCAGGCTATATGAAAAGTATAGGTACTACTTACGACGTCGGTTTCGTTCTTTCTAGAAGAGCTCCTACTTTCTAGAAGTCTTCTTCTAGATAGCGTTTACTTGTTAGTCGTTCTAGCGGTCTAGTCGATTCTATTTATTATACTTCTTAAATTCTAGGCGGTGATTAGTTTTCTTAAATTCCTATAGACGGTTGTCTAAGTAGATTACTTCTTTAATTATAGTAGTAATGTCTTTATAATTAAGATTTTATTATACTATCTCTTTATATAGCTTAACGTTAAGTCCTCTATAGAAGAGTTCTATAAGAGTAAGGGAATTCTACTCTATTCTATTTCTATAACGTTAGAATTTATTTATATAATTAATTACTAATCTAGTTTAGCGTAGGTTAAGTAATTTCTGTATTACTGTTTTAATAGCGTCGATATTACTAAATATTTAGCGTATAGCGACTTTAAATCTGTTCTAAGATCTAAATATTAATTGTATATTAGCTATACTTTCTACTAAGGCTTTATATATAAAAAAGTCCTCTAGGTATAGTTATATCTACTTAAGAGTAGTCTCTCGAAGGTAGGAGATAGTAAAGATAGGCGACGCTATACTATTACTATTAAACTTATCTTTATTAAAGTTAAAGTAGATTTCTATTTATATAAGAAATAACTCTAACTCTTATTATTTACTATAGTAGGTGTTAGGTAGCTTAACTCGTATAGTTTCTAGAGCTTCGACCCTGTATAGCTCTAGTACGTCTAGTATACTCTTGTTATCGTCTTTATTATCTAGAGTAGTTGTTTCCTAGGACGCAGCGGGCGTGCTCTAGATTAGTATGTTAATAGTACTAGTACTAGAGCTAGAGATAGAAGTAGCCTTTAGAGATATTACGATTCGAACTTCTAAGCTTAGGTGCTTAAAGTATAACGATTCTTAAACTAACTAACTAAGGTAACTAAGTATCGCTAGGGTTTATTCTTATAAAGAGGTTTAATCGCGAACTAGGTGTTTACTCGAAGGTAAACTTATTACTTAACTATAAAGCTGTTAAGGTAGTAATAACAATATAATATTAAGTTGAGTATAAAGCTTCTATCTAATAGTAGACGTACTAGTCTTATATAGAACCTTCGTCTCTATATACTAGTTGTTAGATCTTTTAGATCCTTAGATCCTAAGCTCTAATATAAGCTTCTATAAGCTCTAACAGTTATATAACTCGGTAAGCGAGTTCTATGTTCTATTTGTAATAAAATCCTTAGATCGCTTAGCTAGTCTAACCGATCCCTTAATACTATAAGAGTATATAATAGTACTTAACCTATTAGAACGCCGCCTAGTCTTTACTAGTTATATATACACGTGATTCGTAACAACTATACGCCTTTATATATTTATTAAAATACTTTAATTATATAACTCTAAGCTTATTATTTATCTATCTATTATTACTAATCTTAATAATCTAATTATATAGTAAATCTATATCTTAGTACTAGAAAGAAATAAGTACTTTACTCGCGAATATAATAAATAGTAGAATTATCTATTCTATTATATTAACTTCTTAAATAACTATAATCTACTTATAATTATCTAGCTAAACTTACTTTTACTTTCTATACGTTTCTAAGCTTATAATAACTAGTTAGAACGAAATAACCTCTATTATAAAGCTACTTTTATTAAAGTTATAGATATTCTTCTCTTAAATACTATATTTCTCTTTAATAGACTATATAAGTATAAACTATAGACTAATAACTTATAGATCCTTAGTTAAAGCTTACTAACGATTATAAGAATAACTCTATTAAGTTTTAAGCTTAGATATATATTTAATAAAGTTGTTTAGCTAGTTCTTATCTATAGACTCTTTATTATACTCTCTTAGTAGATTATTAGCTATATCTTATACTATATTTCTTATAGACGAAAACTCTTACGAATCTAACTCTAATATATATCTAACTATTATATTCTTCTCTAGCTTTATAAGTTTTTTCGAATTAGACTAGTAATCGCGTCGTAGAGGCTTTCTAGTATATTAATTAAAGAGAGTCTTTTAAAAAACCTAGTAAATCTTTATAGTACTTTATTTAGTTAATAGTATATTATTTTCAAGTACTTAGATTACTAAAATAATACTAGCTTCTTAAGAAGATAATTAAATATTATAGTATTAAGCTATTATAATTTAAAGATAGTAGATAGTATATAACTAGAAAAGTAAGCGACTTACTTAGATAGACGACTCGCTTATAAAACACGTTATTCTAGAGTTAATAGTAAGAAATTATATCTTATAGTATATAGTATAGTATTAAAAGTCTTTATTTCTCTCTCTTACTAGCTAAGCTTTCTAGATCTAATTAGACTTTATTATTCTCGCTACTTTTCTAATATTATAAACTATATACTAATATATAATAAGTAAAGACTAGATAGCGTTCTAATAGGTTAGAATACTATTTATATATAAACCCTTAGTAAAGTACTAGTATAGTATTAAGCTATTAGCGCGGGATCTCATTATGTTAGTATAGATCACGTAATAGAGTCCTCACGTGATAGAGTTCTTAGGGGCTATTAGAGTCCTTAATATTTAGAACTCTCTTTAAGCGAGAGACTCTAATATAGATAGTCCTCTTAAGCGAGAGACTCTAACAGGGAACGAAGGTTCTATATAAGACTAGTACGTCTACTATTAGATAGAAGCTTTATACTTAACTTAATATTATATTATTATTACTACCTTAATAGCTTTATAGTTAAGTAATAAGTTTACCTTCGAGTAAACACCTAGT
>LKTO01000966.1:0-12936 GCA_001399465.1 Hymenoscyphus scutula
CTATAGAAATAATACTTATATTACTATTCTATACTAACTTTAGATATAAATTACTAGTATATAATAGTCTAATAAAAATAATAAGTAATAATTAATCAGCTTAAGTGTTAGCCTGAAAGATTAAAGGACTATATAAGAAACTTATAGAGGACTTATAGTTTATAGTAGAGCGTAATATATACTACTATAATAAATAATATAGTTAGAAGCTAATACTAAAAGAGAGAGATAAAGTCTACTTATAGTAGAAAAATATTAATATAAAGAGACTAAGTAGAAAACTAGACTATATATATATTAGACTATTTAAAATTAAGTAAGTAAAAGAACTCTTAAATTATAAACTAGCTCTACTAAAAATAATAAACATCTTTCTAGTATTCTATATCTTACTTCTTAAACTAGTACTACTAGAAGTACTACTAGCTCTACTTATAGAGATCTAGCTAGTTAACCTAAATACTAAGTATAAAGTTAAGAGGATTCTTAACTATAGACTTATTAGAGGTAAGATTAAGTATTTAATTAAATAGTTAAACTACCTATATTTAGAGAACACTTAGGAGCTAAAAGAGAACATTAGCTAGTACTCGGCGGAACTTAAGGAGTTCTATTCTTAAAACCTAAGTCTACTTACAGCGCGTAGTTAGTAGGAAAAGCTTTAAAGAAACTAGGGTTAAGACCTAGGTCGGGAATTAGGTCGGACGCAGTAGAGGTGTAGAGGGTAGCTAGCTAGGCAGTCTCTGCCTCTTACTTCTTCCTCTCCTCCTGTTTCTTCCGTTGATTCTTTTTATCCTTCTCCTCTGCCTCTCTCGCCTCTAACTTAGCTATAGAATTCAGTCCTAAATGAATCAAGCGCTATTCTTTCTCGTCAAGTTAGCGTTATAACCTCTGTAAACAGAGAACCTTAGCAGCGGCCTCCTGTTAGAACTGCTAGGCATTCTCCTCTTCATCCTGTAACCTTTGCTGTTACTAGTTGATTGAAGACTAGTCTAAAAGTAAGGGTATTCGGTTCTGTGATTTAATATTATACGATTTCTTTTAACAAGTATACTTAGAGTATTTGTTAGCCTCAGGGGTTATTAATAGTACTATACACTTACGGCTAGAACGTTCGTATTAAGTATAAGACGATATCTCTTCTCTAGATCTGTTAATACGTTTAGTAAGTTCGATCTAACGTTTATGTTCTATAGCGCGAGTAGTGTTTATATTAAAAGAAGGAAGGCTAATAACCTTCTAACGTTATTTTCTTAGGTTATACTTAAGTGTAGGGACACGCTAAGCTAAGAAGGGGATAGTGTTACAAATTATAGGTATATATAATAAGTAAAGACTAGGTAGCGTTCTAATAGATTAAGTACTATTATATACTCTTATAGTATTAAGGGATCGGTTAGGTTAGCTAAGCGATCTAAGGATTTCATTATATCTCTATTATATAATATATAATATAGCCGACGTGTCGACTATATTAACTATAGCTAAACGGTCGACTATAGCGGCTATAAGTAGAAAGGTTCTATATAAGACTAGTACGTCTACTATTAGATAGAAGCTTTATACTTAACTTAATATTATATTGTTACTAATACCTTAACAGCTTTATAGTTAAGTAACGAGTTTACCTCCGAGTAAATACTCTATCTATAATTAAATCTCTTTATAAGTGTGACGGTTCTAACCGCCACCACACCTCAGGCCAACCCCTGACTAGAACCCAGCGGATACCGTGCTTCCTGAGCCCGGCTCGGTTAGCTATAGCTTAGCACAACCTCCTGTATATAAGAGCTTCCAGCTCCTAGGCTTCTGTCCTTTCTTCTCTTCTCTCTTTAGCTTAGAATCCTCGTATAGACAGTTCCACAGTGCCTAACTTACACCTGGCGTAGTCGTGTATTCGTGTGCGGTCCATAAGCTGTGCGTGTTGTCACATTATTCTAAGCTTACTAACACTGCCTGGGAAGGCCATAGATAATCTCCCTGCCTGTCTATCCAGCGTGATAGAAGGACCCCACGATCCTCAATTGTCTAGCCGCAGTGCTTTTTAAAAAGGAGTTAAGAAGATCTAGAGACTAGCAAGTCCTAGATACAACCACGTAATAAGACAAGTATTCCTCGAAGTAAAACAACAAAACTACAATTACTACGATAGCACCTAAAGTACGCCCTGCAAGAATAGGACAACGCTCTACCAACAATGCCGACAACCCGGAGGACATAATCCAGGACAACGACAGCCTACTGTAAAACGATAACTCGCCAGTAGCTTAGTTTAAGTACTAGCTAGACTCTAACTACAACGACGCCCCTAAAAGCTTAAACACATTACAAGAGCAAGTCCAAGCACTTACCCAGGACCAGTCGCGAACCCAGCAATTACTTAAACAGCTCCTTAGCCGCCTTCCGCCTCCAAGTAACCCTGCCGCTGCCCCCCAGACGGCTACTCCGTCACTTTAAAATATCATACGATTAACAGAACAACAAACTTCGGAATCAACGATATCAAGCCTAAGCCTAAGTACTAGCTACAAGTACTTAGTGAAACTACTAGACCCTTAGCCCCTCTCCGACAGAACAGACCCTACATTCCTAGGTTAGAAGATCTAGATCTAAGGAAAATTTAGGAGTAACGGAGACTACTTCCAAGACAAGGAAGACAAGATGTTTTATGTCTTTAATTATATAATAGGAGACGCCTAGAAACACCTCTAACTATAAATTAACAAAGATTCTTAGACACGCTTTGTTTTAGTAATAGAGATGATCGACTACCTTACTTCTATTTTCATTAATCTAAACTAAGTAAGAGATGTAAGATATAACTATAATTGTCTAATAATAAAGATTATATAAACGTTCTAGGAATTCTAAACCTAGTTCTTACACCTGGCTAGGGAAGCATAGACTCCTCGAGAATACCTTCGCCTAGACTTATATAATCGACTAATAACCTCGCTCTAAAGAGGAATAGCGCTAATACTATATATACTAGATACCTACTAGGATCTGTTAGCTAGTTACTTATCGTTAGATATAGAGCTAAGACATATTACTATAAGAGAGGACCGCTAGAAGTTATACTAAGAAAGATCTACTACTCGACCTATATAACCTACTTGCTCCTCTACCTCTACTCTAAGTAATATTACAGCTTCTGCCCTACCTGTCTCCTGACTCCTAGAAAACACCCTAGGCCTAACTCCTTATATAACACCTCTAACTACTTCTCACGACTCTAGTAAGAAGCCTCGTAAAGTAAAGCGACTAGTACTAGCAGATGCCTATACTACCTGTTATAACTACTATAGAAAAGGATACTACGCTACTACCTGTCCTAAGCTAAGAAGAATTAATCTCAAGGAAATAGACGAAGAGGAAATAGTAGACGAGGAACTCTTATATAATAAGGGAAAAGAGGAACCCTAGGCTAAGACTCCTGCCTAGAGTATACTCTCAGTCTAGAAAAGATTAATTTAAGTCGATTAATAGGTAGAAAGCACTTTACAGTTCTATATACTCTAGCAAATAATAGAATTACAGTTACAACCCACGCCTTAATTAACACTAGAGCAAATAGCTTTACTTTTATCAATACTACCTTTACAGTCAATATAGCTAAGTTCTTCAACCTTAAACCTTAGAAGCTTGTATACGCTATTACAACCAAAGGGTTCGATAGCAAGTTAAGTAATTCTATTACTCACATTCTCACTCTTCAACTCTCTATAGATGCGTACCGACAAACTAACATCCCCTTCTATATCCTTAACCTTAGAAACCACGAAATCATCCTTGGACTTAAATGGATGGCTTACTTTAAAATATAGCTTAACCTAGGATAAGGAACGCTTATATAGCCTGACGACAAGAAACCCCCTCCGCCAACCTTCCAAAAGGAGATTCGTCTGCCTAGGAGCTACCTACGCCCTCAACGCTGCTAGCCGAACTACTAGCGTGATATACTAGCTAGGGAGTATGTAATAAATCAAGAGGATATACGACGTCAAGACGGCTAGTAAGCGACGACACCTCGTGTAGTCCTCCCTCGCCCTGTTCGCCCATCCTCGCCTCGCACTCTATTAGAAGAATAGGACTCAGGTTACAAGAGCTAGGAAACAACTGAGATTAAGACTATAACACGTAAGACTGTTAGATAGAACACTTATAAATAGGACATACGCGACAAGATACGCCGGATGCAGTAAGAGCTACGCCTACTAGATACTACGCTCCCATAGCCTCTAAGGAGCTCTTGTATAAACAAAGAGCTCCCCTCGCTTAATATTGCTTACATTTCGGCAAATGCTTTTCATATACACTTATACTACTAGGATAATAAGTTCTTTTCCACTAGTCTATATGAATTAGACTAGGTGATTTAAGAGAAAGAGAAAGAGGCTCTTAAAGATAACGATAAAGCAACTGTCTAGGAAATTAAAGATAAGCTTCCTTCTTAGTATAGCTTATATAAAGATATGTTCTCTAAGGCTACTTTAGATAAGCTCCTACCTTACCGCTTATACAACTACCGTATACAGCTAGAAGCCGCTAATACTCTTAATTATAGTCTACTATACTATCATTCTACAGACGAGCTTAAAGCTATTAAGTAGTATCTAGTTGAGAACCTTAAAAAGGGATTTATTAAGTCTAGCTAGGCACTCTTCGCCTCGCCTACACTCTTTATACGCAAGCTAAATAGCAGCCTCCGTTTCTATATTAACTTCCGCAAGCTCAACGCTCTTACCCGCAAGGACCGCTATCCTCTACCTCTGATTGACGAGACTCTCGCTCGCTTAGCTAATGCTAGATTCTTCACAAAGCTAGACATCCGCCAGGCTTTCCACCGCATTCGCATAAACCCAGAATCTAAAGACCTTACAACGTTCTATACTAGGTATAGTTCTTACAAATACAAAGTTCTTCCCTTTAGTCTCACAAACAGCCCTACGACGTACCAACGCTATATAAACGACGTGCTCTTTAACTACCTTAACAACTTCTATACAGCCTACTTAGATAACATTCTTATTTACTCGGACAACTCTCTAGAGTATAACAAGCATATATAAAAGGTTCTTTAGTAACTCTACAATACTAGCCTATAGGCAGATATTAAGAAGTACGAATTTAGCGTTACTCGAACTAAGTACCTTAGTTTTATAGTTAGTACCGACAGCATTAAAGTAGACCTGGATAAAGTCTCTATAATACATAAGTAGAAGGAGCCTTATACAGTTAAAGGAGTCTAGTCTTTCCTTAGCTTTTATAACTTCTACTAGCGCTTTATTCAAGACTATAGAATCGTTACTAAGCTACTTATACACCTAACAAAAGCCTTAACTCCCTTTATATTCAACAAGCCTTACTACCGCTCTTTTAAAGAGCTTAAGTAACGCCTAGTCTCGTCTCCTCTCCTCTAACATTACGATCCCGCCTTAGAATATAAGCTAGAAACTAACGCTTCAGATAGAGTTGTTACTAGTATACTCTCTCAATTACACCCTAATAGCGAATGGCACCCTGTTAGTTACTTTTCAAAGACCATGGCCCCCGCGGAATACAACTACAAGATCTACGACAAGGAGATGCTAGCCATTATACGCTCTTTCAGCCACTAGCGCCCTAAACTCCAAAGCACGCCCTCTCAGTTCAAGGTATACACTGATCACAAAGCACTTAAGTACTTCATGACAACTAAGCAGCTTACTAGCCGTCAGGCTAGGTGGGCTAAACTACTCTCGCAATACTCCTTTATGATTATGTATCAAACAGGCAAGAATAACATACTAGCGGATGCCCTTACACGAAGGGAACAAGACGTCGGCCCGCAGGACAAGCTCAAAGCATTCATTCGGACAAAGGCACTACTTCAGCCAGAACAATTAGACCTAGCAATCCTGGAAAACAATAGCCTAGACCTCGCCCCCCTAGAGGAGGCAATGCGCGAGCCAAGCCAATTAATAGAGCGTATTTTAATAGCCAATCGTATAGCAGACTCACTAGCCGCCCTCCGGAAGCAAGCATTGGACCAGCCAGGAGAGTTCTAGTTAGACAATAGACTACTTCTCTACTAAGGACGATTAGTAGTTCCTATACAAGATACCTTAATAGCAGACCTAATTAAAGAAGCTTACAATCAAGTCTCCTCCGCATACCCTAGCAAAGCAAAAACAGCTCGAATCCTTAGCCAGAAGTACTACTAGAAGAGACTTCCCCTAGATGTAGCGCAGTACACCCGCAACTACCACGCTTATAAGCGAGCCCATGTTCCTCGAGACCGCACGCCAGGATTCCTCCACCCTCTGCCAGTTCCAGACCGCCCCTAGCAACACGTTACCATAGACTTCAAGTTATTTCCAAAAGACAAGTTAGGGCATAACACAGCCTATGTAGTAATCGACCGTTTAAGTAAGCAAAGCGTCTCTATTCTATACTATAAGACAACAAATGTAAAGGAAATGGCCCAGCTGTACGTAACATACGTCTACAGACACCGTAGAGCGCCACAGACAATCGTATCAGACAGAGGACCGCAATTTATATCTAACTTCTAGAACGAGTTCTACTGTATACTAGGTATTCAGATCAAGCTGTCCACAGCCTTCCACCTACAAACAGATAGACAGACAGAAATCATAAACTAGTACTTAGACCAGCGCTTACGCCCCTTTGTTAACCACTACCAGGACAACTGGTCTGAACTCCTGCCTATTATAGACTACGCCCAGCTGACGCTACCCCACGAGAGCATTAGAATGTCGCCATTTGAGCTCCTAAATGCATACCCACCTCGTACCTCCTTTAACTAGAACACGCTAGACGCGGCTATAGTAAAGGAAAAGCTAAACCAAGAAGAGGCCTAGCAGGTAGTTAAAAGGATCTAGGAGAGATGGGAAACAGCTTATACGATTATAAGACAAGCGTAGAATAAGAAGCAAAGGAATATTAACCTCTACTAATAAGAAGTAGACTTTAAAGTAGGAGATAAGGTCTAGGTATCTACAAAGAATTAGAAGATAGAGCGCCCTAGCTATAAATTAGACTATCAAATAGTAGGCCTATATAAAGTGATTTAAAAGGTTGGATACTCCTATAAGGTCAAGCTACTAGCTTCTATAAAAATACACCCTGTGTTTTCAACAGACCGCCTACAGAAAGTATCAGACGATCCTCTACTAGGACAAGTAAATAAGCTACTCCTACCTATATAGATTACCGACGATAAAGAGTAGGAAGTAGAAGAAGTAGTTATAGTAAAAAAGATAAGAAACATACTATATTATAAGGCTAAATGGGTAGGACATAACGAAGATCTAGAGTAGTATCCTACTTCTGACTTTAAGTATTCCCTACATAAGCTAAGAAGCTTCTACATAGCACACCCTACGCAACCAGGCCTCCCGCGTCGCTTAGGTGATTGGATTAAGGCTTATGAGAATAGGGAGGATTCGTACGAAGAGTTAGACGATAGTATAGACGCTTCTACAAGCTTGAGGACAAGCTTCTTTTTAAAAGGGGGGGTAATATGATAGTTCTAACCGCTACCACACCTTAGGCCAACCCCTGACTGGAACCTAGCGGATACCGTGCTTCCTGAGCCCGGCTCGGTTAGCTATAGCTTAGTACAACCTCCTGTATATAAGAGCTTCTAGCTCCTAGGCTTCTGTTCTTTCTTCTCTTCTCTCTTTAGCTTAGAATCCTCGTATAGACAGTTCTACAGTGCCTAACTTACACCTGGCGTAGTCGTACATTCGTGTACGGTCTATAAGCTATGCGTGTCGTTATAATAAGAATAAACTCTAGTAATACTTAGTTACCTTAGTTAGTTAGTTTAAGAATCGTTATACTATATATCTCTATACTCTCTTATAAACTCGAAACTTACTCCCCTTGTATTAATAGATCGCCTTATCTTCTATAAAATATTAAGAATACTTATTCTATCCTTCCTCTAATAGAACCTCTAATAGAACCCTCTCTTTCTCTCTAAAACAACTCTCTTAAGCTTTCTAGAACCTCTAACCTATTTATAAAGTCCTGTAATAAAACACTCCTAAACAGCTATATATCTCTATTAATATAGCTTCTACTATCTATCTAAATTATCTAAGAGAATCAACGTACTAATATTATTAGATAGTACCTATTTTAATTATAAGTATTTATAAGTGTAAAGGGAATTAGAGATAGTTTTCGAAGAAAGAATATAGTATAATAACCTCCTCTATAAGGAAGACAGATACTATTCTACTACCTTTCTTAAATTTACTATTCTCTCTCTTTCTACTCTAATAAAAGACGTAAAAGAATCTACTCTAACCTACTACTTATAGAATTCACTAATTACATCTAGATACATCTAGCTTTACTATAAATTAAAAAAAGATTTAATTACTCTAGAGTTCTTATTTAGTAATTTTAAGAAAATATTCTTTAGATAAAATAAGATATCTATAAAGCTACCTTATTATTACGAACTATATACTAACACGTGATAAGTAAAGACTAGGCGGCGTTCTAATAGGTTAGAATACTATTTATATATAAACCCTTAGTAAAAGTACTAGTATAGTATTAAGCTATTAGTATAGGATCTTATTATATTAGTACGAATCACGTGATAGAGTCCTCATGTGATAGAGTCCTTAGAGGCTATTAGAGTCCTTAATATTTAGGACTCTCTTTAAGCGAGGGACTCTAATATAGGTAGTCCTCTTAAGCGAGGGACTCTAGTAGAGAACGAAGGTTCTATATAAGACTAGTATGTCTACTATTAGATAGAAGCTTTATACTTAACCTTATATTATATTGTTATTACTACCTTAATAGCTTTATAGTTTCGTGACGAGTTTACCTTCGAGTAAATACCTAGTCCGCGATTAAACCTCTTTATAAGAATAAACTCTAGTAATACTTAGTTACCTTAGTTAGTTAGTTTAAGAATTGTTATACTTTAAGTACCTAAGCTTAGAAGTTCGAATCGTAATGCCTCTAAAGGCTGCTTCTATCCCTAGCTCTAGTACTAGTACTGTTAATATACTAATCCAGGGTACGCCTATAGCGTTCTAGGATACAACTACTCTAGACGACGAAGACGATAACGAGAGTATACTAGACGTACTAGAGCTATACAGGGTCGAAGCCCTAGAAACTATACGAGTTAAGCTACCTAATACTTACTATAGTAAATAATAAGAATTAGAGTTATTCCTTATATAAATAGAAATCTACTTTAACTTTAATAAAGACAAGTTTAATAGCGACCGTATAGCGTCGCCTATCTTCGCTGTCTCCTACCTTCGAGGGACTGCTCTCGAGTAGATACAACTATACCTAGAGAACTTTTTTATATATAAAGCCTTAGTAGGAAGTATAGCTAATATACAATTAATGTTCAGATCTTAGAATAGATTTAAAGTCGCTATACGCTAAATGTTTAGTAATATTAATGCTATTAAAATAGTAATAAGGAAGTTACTTAACCTACGCTAAACTAGATTAGTAATCAATTATATAAATGAATTCTAACGTTATAGAAATAGAACAGGGTAGGATTCCCTCGCTCTTATAGAACTCTTCTATAGAGGACTTAATGTTAAGCTATATAAAGAGATAGTATAATAAAATCTTAATTATAAAGTTATCGCTACTATAATCGAAGGAGTAATCTATTTAGACAACCGTCTATAGGAATTTAAGAAAACTAATCACTGCCTAGAATTTAAGAAGTATAATAAATAGAACCGACTAGATCGTCGAGAGGACTAACAAGTGAACGCTAACTAGAAGAAGACTTCTAGAAAGTAGGAGCTCTTCTAGAAAGAATAAAACCGACGTCGTGAGTAGTACCTATACTTTTTATATAGCCTGCCTAGCTATAGAGTAAGTAACTGTCGTAAGAAGGCTAATTCTTCGGGAAGGTAATAAGTATTTACTATAACCAGGAAGGAAATAGTATTACTTAAGAGATTTAACCTATCCGACGAAGAGCTAGAAGCTCGTAGGTATAGAACACAAGTAGAAGATAAGGAGAACTCTATCCTAGAACAATACTACAAGGGACGTTCTAGATTAGAATATAACCTACCTCTATAATATAAAGTAGAGACAGTAGAGTTATCGTTAGTCTTATTACTAGAATTAATAGACAAGTCTAGTTAAGAGAATAATTAGAATAATACCTCTTAAGTAGAAGAAATGTAGGTATTTATAGGATGTTTTAACCGCGGTAACCGATAGATAGACCTTAATAGAAACAAGTTAGACTTTTAGGCCCCTTATATAACTAGAGAATAGGCTCTAGAGGCGCTAGGACGATTTTAAGTTTAGAACAACCTTCTTATAAGTATTATCTTTAGGAATCTTAAAAGTAACCTAGATACTATAGAAGGAAAACTAAATATATAAGCTATTAAGGATATCTTTAAGTCTACTCTTAAGTTATAGAGGAAAAGAGATTAACCTTTTACCTAACTATAAGTAAGAGAACACTAGGCTCTAGAGGTTATATTAGGAGATGTGATTATATAGTAGCGCTACTATCTAAAACCTATATTAGACTAGGAATTAGAGAAATAGTTTACTAGTAATAAACCTAACTATAGCTGAATAATAGAATAGTAAATAGTCTATAGAGTAATAGAAAGTAACTTCTAGTAAGTAATACTCTACCTCTAGAGAGGTAACCCTTAAGTAAGGGAAATTAGCTAAAGAGAACATAGTTTTATAGTCTATATTAATAGACAGGAAATCTATACTATATTAGAAGACTACTAGTTAATAATAACTATAAAAATTAGAGGATAGGAACTCTAAGTTATAATTAACTCTAGAGTAATAGATAACTTCCTTTCCTTATTAGTACTTAAGAGGCTAAACGTCTCTATTAAGAAGACAGGACTATACTAACTAGGTATAGTTAATAGAACAGACGTAGTATATTAAAATAGAGTTATTAACTAGTAAACTATTCTAATATAAATTACTATCGAAGAATACTACTTAGATATATAATTTAATATTATAGTAATTAGTAGCTAGGACGTAATACTTAGTATACTATAGATTAGAGAATATAATCTAGATATTAACTAGAAAGCCTAAATAATAACTTTTAGCTAATATAACTATAAAGAATCGTAGCCTTAACTATATAGCTAGAACAAGGTTAGCGTCACCTCTTCTAAGGCGCTAGAACACCTTACTAAGAGTTCTCTATAGGTTAGTAAGAAAGCTAATAATATAATACCTATATAGTATAGAGAATTTATAGAATTGTTTAAGAATCTAGAGAACTTATAAGCTCTACTAGAATATCGTTTGTAGGATTATAAGATTAAATTAAAAGAGGGTTATAACCTTAAGAAATAGAAAATATAGCCTTATAGTTAGATTAAGCTATAATACTTTAAGAGCTATATCGTCGAAGGTTTAAAGAAAGGTTATATTTAGAGATCTAAATCACCTATTCTATTAAATATATTAGTCGTTAGTAAGAAGAACGACCTAATAGGTTAAGTTTATATTAACTACTAAGAAGTAAACAATATAACGATTAAGGATACTTACCTACTACTAGAAGAATAATATCTACTAGATAGAATTAGCTCTACTAAGATATTTATAAAACTCGACTAATAGAACACTTATGCCTTAATTAGAATTAAGGCAGGCGATAAGTAGAAAACCGCTTTTAGATTACTCTTAGGACTCTACAAGTATATAGTAATACTATTTAGATTAGCTACTACGCTAGTAACCTACTAGAGGCAGAATAATAATATTCTAGAAGGTCTTCTAGAGGTAACAGTTATTTATTATCTAGATAATATTCTAATCTACTTAGACAAAGTAGAGGAATATAAGAGCTATATATATAAGGTTATAAAAAGACTTACTATAGTAAACTCTCGTCTTAAGTTATTAAAATATAAGTTTAGAGTAACTTGTACTAAGTTTCTAGAATAGATAATATCTCTAGAAAGAATAGAAATCGATCTAGATAAGATAAGAGACGTTATTAACTAGGAATCGCTAAAAAACGTTAAAGACATTTAACATTTCTAGAGATTTACTAACTTCTACTATTAGTTTATAGTAGACTATACTAGAATATTAAAACTAATAATAAACCTTATATATAAAGGAGTGCCTTTTATATAGAACGAAATCGTAGAGATAGCCTTTTAGATAATAAAGAAACACTTTACTAAGGAACTAATACTACGTAGCTACGATCTAGAGAAACCGAGTACTATAGAAACAGACTTATTAGGTATAGTAATAGGTGCTATATACCTATAACTAGACGAAAATAGAAAATTAATACCTATAGCCTACTACTCTAGAACACTAGACCTAGTATAGTAGAACTATATTATATTTAAGAAGAAACTACTTACTATAGTCTTTACTTTAGAGTATTAGAAAATCTATCTCTAAGGAATAAAGTATTAGGTAATAGTTCTTACTAATCACGCTAATCTTCGAACCTTTACTACTACTAAAGAGCTTATAAGTAAGCGCCTTACTAGATAGTTAGAAACTCTATTATACTATAACATTATCATCTAATACGTTATAGGAATAATAAACCTAAGAGTAGACGCTCTTAGTTATAAACTAGGCTATAAAGAAGCTAGAGAATATATAAGGTTAGTAATATTAAAAGAGCTATCTAATAGAGACTTAGCTCTAATAGTTTATTAAATTATAGCTATATAGATAGTAGATCTATAGCTAGATATAATATAAGATATATATAAAGGAAAGAACTAGTACTATAATAGAAAATTATAGGTTCTAAACAAATATATAAAGTAGTTTATTAGTAAGTACTATTTAGTACCTACTTATAGATATTAAGGAATAAGAAGAACTACTTAGTAGATTAAATAACACTACTTTATAGACTATCTACTAGCGATTATTAAG
>LKTO01000967.1:0-12912 GCA_001399465.1 Hymenoscyphus scutula
AACGCTAGACCTAGTATAGTAGAACTATACTATATTTAAGAAGGAACTACTTACTATAGTCTTTACTTTAGAGTATTAGAAAATCTACCTCTAAGGAACGAAGTATTAGGTAATAGTTCTTACTAATCACGCTAATCTTTAAACCTTTACTACTACTAAGGAACTTATAAGTAAGCGTCTTACTAGATAGTTAGAAACTCTATTATATTATAATATAGTTATCTAATATATTATAGAAATAATAAATCTAAGAGTAGACGCTCTTAGTTATAAACTAGGCTATAAAGAAGCTAGAGAATATATAAAGCTAGTAATATTAAAAGAGCTATCTAATAGAGATCTAGCTCTAATAGTCTATTAAATTATAGCTATATAGATAGTAGATCTATAGCTAGATATAATCTAGGATATATATAAAGGAAAGAACTAGTACTATAATAGGAAGTTATAGGTTCTAAAAGAATATATAAAGTAGTTTATTAGTAAGTACTATTTAGTACTTACTTATAGATATTAAGAAATAAGAAGAACTACTTAGTAGATTAAATAATACTACTTTATAGACTATCTACTAGCGATTTTTAAAGACGTAATAAAGAAGTATAATATCTATATCTAGAATAAGGCTTTACGCTAGCTACTATATAGATAGATAAGTACTACTTCTATTCTATAGATACCTTAGAAATTAGTCTCTTAGGATTTTATTATTAAACTACTAAAATCTAAGAACCTAATAATAGAAGTTAAATATAACGTAATCCTAGTTATTATAGAAAGACTTACTAAATATATAATACTAATACTATATATAGAGTTAAGTATAGTAGAATATCTAGTATTTATATACTTAAGAGACGTAATCTTAAGATATAAAATATTAAAGGAAATACTCTTAGATAGAGATAAGCTCTTTACCTCAAAGTTCTAGACTACTCTTATAGAGCGATTAGATATAAAAAGAAAGCTTTCGATAGCTTTCTACCTCTAGACTAATAGAGAGAACGAATATATAAATTAAGTAGTTAAAATATATCTCTATTACTATATAAATTACTAGTAGAATAACTAGGTAGAACTATTACCTTTAGCTTAGTTTATATATAATAGCTTAACTACGAAAATAATACTTATATTACTATTCTATACTAACTTTAGATATAAATTATAAGAATATAATAGACTAATAAAAATAACAAGTAATAATTAATTAGCTTAAGTATTAGTCTTAAAGATTAAAGGCCTATATAAGAAACTTATAGAGGATTTATAGTTTATAGTAGAGTGTAATATATACTACTATAATAAACGATATAGTTAGAAGCTAACGCTAAAAGAGAGAGATAAAGTCTACTTATAGTAAAAAAATATTAATACTAAGAGACTAAGTAGAAAACTAGACTATATATATATTAGACTATTTAAAATTAAATAAGTAAAAGAACCTTTAAATTATAAACTAGCTCTACTAAAAATAATAAACATCTTTCTAATATTTTATATCTCGCTTCTTAAACTAGTACTACCGAGAGTACTACTAGCTCTACTTATAGAGATCTAGCTAGTTAACCTAAATACTAAGTATAAGGTTAAGAAGATTCTTAACTATAAACTTATTAGAGGTAAGATTAAGTATTTAATTAAATAGTTAGATTACCTACATTTAGAGAATACTTAGAAGCTAAAAAGGAATATTAGCTAGTATTTAGTAGAACTTAAGGAGTTCTACTCTTAAAACCTAAGTCTATCTATAGCGTGTAGTTAGTAGAATAAGCCTCGAAAAAAGCGAGATTAAGACTAAATCCTAGAGTAGTGTCGGTAGAGAAAGAGTTAGTATAAGAGAGTATATAATTGTTCGAGGAAGCGTTTATAGCTATAGTAGTAGCCTCGGTCTTAGCTCTCTTCTTCTCTTATACTATCTCCTTACGCTTCTTTTCCTTAGCCTTATCTAATTCTTATAGAGACTTAAAACTATAGGCTATTATATCGTTACAACGATACTAAAGGAATTTCTTTTATTTATAAAGACGTAGGATCTTCGCTATCGCTTCTTCTTTCTCTTTCTCGAGTTTTTCTTTCTAATAAGCTAGAGCCTTATACCTATCTAGAAATTCAGGCTTACTATTACACCGCGAACATCTAACGCGAACGTATTCTAAATAACAAGTATATTAAGTACTTATAATATAACTATAACTATAGGTTTAGTAATAGAAACACTTTATAGTAATATTAGTTAGAAGGACCTATCGATTATAGGTTTTCTTAGAGGATATATTAAAAGAGAAGAAGGCCGACAGCCTCTAATTATTATTTCTTAGGTCGTACTTAAGTATAGAGACACGCTAGGCTAAGAAAGAGATAGTATTATAAATTATATATATATATAATAAAGTAAAGACTAGGCGGCGTACTAATAGATTAAAGTACTATTATATACTCTTATAGTAATAGAGAACTACTTAGAATAGCTAAACAGTCTAGAGATTTCATCTAGGTTAAATCACGTGACTGTTATTAATTAGTAATTATTAACTAAGTAACGCTAAGTAAGATTAGAATGATTAGAGTAATTATACTAATTAATATAAGTAGAAAGGTTTTATATAAGACTAGTATATCTACTATTAGATCGAAGCTTTATACTTAACTTAATATTATATTATTATTACTATCTTAATAGCTTTATAGTTAAGTAATAAGTTTACCTCTAAGTAAATACCTAGCTCGCGATTAAACCTCTTTATAAGAATAAACTCTAGCGATACTTAGTTATCTTAGTTAGTTAGTTTAAGAATTATTACATCTATATCTAAAAAGAAGTAAAGCGAATTATAATTACTAAGAAGTCGAAATAGTACTTATATATACTAACACCTCTATATACTCGGTTAAGGTACTTTATAAGCTTCTAGTTAACTACCTCGAGAAGAGTAATATACTAGAGAAATAAGCGGCCGAGCCTTTATTTATAACCTTAAAGAGAGAGCTAATATTATAGAATTAGATAATTATCTAGCTTTAAAACAGGATTAAGAAAGCTAGTATATAAACACCTCTTAAATTCTCTAGATATAGTTTTAGAAGAGAGGTAGTATAATATATATTAGATAATAGTCTAACCTATAAGAATATCTAGAACCTTAGCTATTAGAAGAGCGACTTCTTTAAATAATACTTTAAAAGAAGCCTCTACTCTCGGCTAGAGCTTAATATACATTTCTTATAAAGAACCGAGATATACGACCTTGATTAGTTCTAACTATAAGAGCTTTAACTAAACTCTAGATTATAAGAGTCTAGATTAGGTCTAGATTATATATACGAGTATAGATTCTACCTTAGTACACTTTAGTATAGTATATAAATACTCGCTTCTAATTTGTTAAAGGCTTTATAAATAGCTTTAGAAGTAAGCGTTTAAGAGTATATAGAGATATAATATAATATACTTATCTAGACCTTATTTATAGCGCGATTAGAGGCTAACTATATTAGCTCTAGAGAGCTCTATATATAACAAATACTTATATAAATAAGTTATTTTTATAGAGTAGTAGAAGCTTATATAAGTATTAGCTTTCTCTAAACACTCGAGTAAGAGAAAGTCTATACCTTAGCTATAGTACTATCTATTCTAAAAACGACGGTTTTTTATAATTTCTATCTCTCTTACTCTATAATTAACTCGAGCGAGAGACCGAAAGAGATATAGAGAGCCTTAAAATCTAGTAGAGCGGGAGCTAGAAGCTCTAGACGCTAATAGAAGGATATAAGACTTATTTACTAGAGTTTATTATAATTTATTTACTTTCTACTATATCTAGTAAGTAGCGCGATATAGATTAGCTTTATAAATATATTACTATTACTTCTTATAGAGCGGCATATAAATACTCGCTTCTAATTCGTCGAAGGCTTTATAAATAGCCTTAGAAGCGAGCGTTTAAGAGTGTATAGAGGTATAATATAATATACTTATCTAGGCCTTATTTATAGCGCGATTAGAGGCTAACCGTGTTAGCTCTAGAGAGCTCTATATATAACGAACACTTATATAAATAGTATAGGTTACTAAGCGTACTACGTAATAGTATATAATAGTCTAAACTATTATACTAAGTATATATACTATCTACTTCTACGAAGTAGTAGATATAACCGTTTTTAATAGCGTTATAAAGAGGCGCTAGAGTAATAAACAATCCTTTAAACTCTCGAGTTGTTTTATTAATTTATAGATATATATAGTACTTAGAATTCGACTTTTAAAGCTTCTCTATATAGTAGAGAAAGAGCGCGAACGACTTCTCTTCCTTCTTTATACTCTTATTATATTACTTTTTAACTACTTAATATATCTATTATAAAGGCATCTTATTTTCCTTTCTATATAACATCTTATTATTTACTAGCGTTATAGCTTTAAGAGTAGAATCTCGATCGATAGTATCGCTATAGTTATTAAGAATATATTTAATACTATTCTTACTCTTATAGTTTAGATATATATTAGAAGAATATATATATAGTATATAGACTCGAAGTTTAGCGCGCTAACTTTTATTAGATAGAGTAATTCGTATATAGAAGTTATAGATATCTTTTACTTTATACTTAAGTATATAATAATTAAGGTTCGATTTAATAATATACTAGGATTCGTCGCGATTATTTAGCTAGATGTAAATAGTATCTCTTCTCTCCTTAATAGTACTCTACTCTTAACTAATTTATATACTCTCTAAATCGTTAAATATATCTCTTATAACTCTCTCTTCTTACTTCTTTTAAGACTTTTTAATAGTATAGTATAGTAAGAGATTTAGCTATATTATATTAAACCTTCTTAAAGTAATCGCTTATATTTATCTTATAGTAGTAGTAGTAGTAATATTAAAGAAATAGCTAGAAAGATAATTGTTAAATAGAAATTAGAGATAGTATATTATAAATAAAGGCTATTATTTTAAGGAACTAGCTCTAATTTACTAAAAAATAGATATAAATATCTATAATATAGTAAATAAAAACTAACTAGAATACTCTCTATTTTAGAGAGTATTAAATTAGAGAGTATTCTAGTTATAGTAGAATTATTTAAGAGATAGTTTAGATATTTATAATTAATTAGAGAGTAAAACAGTTAATTACTAATTAATTAATAACTCTATTTTAATATACTATATCTATTCTATTAACTATATCTAGCTAGTATAGACCTACTTTTATAATAGAGATATTTAGTTTTTTAAGTACTAATAGAGAGAGAAAGTTATCTATTACTTCTAAGTTAATTATAACTTAGAGTTTCTTTTCTCTAATTATAGTAGTTACTATTAACTATCTATCTTCTAAGATAGTATAGATCTTAGGTTTAATAAAGTAAACTTTAAACTATTAATTTATCTAATTTCTAGCTATACTAATTAGACTATTAGTCTAGACGTATAGCTTTACTTCTTCTTTAGTAACTTTAGATATAGTATATATTAATTACTATTCTAATACTAGTTTAAGCTTAGGTTTTATTATATTATATTTAGAGTAAATATCTCTATATTCACGTGATCTAGAAGAGCTATATAAGTTTATAGACTAGCTATACTTTAGAATAAGAAGATAGTCGATAACTAAATATTTCGAATACCTCTACTATCTCTTTTATACTAATAGGTTTTAAACTTATAAACTATTTTTCTAATTTCTAATCTAATATTAGAGATAGGTTCTATTATTTCTAAGTAATTATTATTTCTTATATATTCTCGAGAGTCTAGAGTTCTTCTACTTAGAGTTAGAAAAATAAATACTCTATAGTCTTCTATCTCTTCTAGGTTAGTTTATATAGTTCTTCTAATTTAGTTATAGATAGTTTTCCTTCTAAGGTCTATATTCTAGTCTTAGTATTTTAGAATAGAATACTTTCTAGGTTATTACTTAGAATAATAAATTAGTCTAATACTAAGAGTTTATACCTCTTAGTAATATAAGAAGACTATAAGTCTAACTTAATTCCTTTAAGATCTATCTAATAGTTTTCTTATATAAAATATCTAATAAATATCTATATTTCGCCTAGATAAGGTTTATTATTCTATCTATAGCCTTTATTAGATAAGTCTAATAACTCTAATAATAATTCTACTATTTTAATATCTTATTATAGTAGTAATATATATTTAGATTTAAATCGAGTAATATAGTATTACTTAAGAATAGAGTTATTCTTACTTTCTACTTAGATTCTATATTCTTAAGCTTCTAGCTCTTTATTAGATAGTCTAATTTTCTCGAGTAATACTACTTTCTTTCTATTTATAGTATTAACTTAGTACTTTCTAGAAGAATTAGCCTTCTTATAATATTCACTTACTTTATAGCTAGATAGGCTATATAAAATATAGAGGTTCTACTCGCGTTATTAGTTTCGTTCTTCTTAGAAAAGTTTCTTTTATTTTAGAAAGTTCTTCTATTAATAGCTCTTCTTACTATTAAAGAGTTATTATATAGTAGCGTCGAGTTCGATAGAATCACCTCTATCTTATCTATTACTATAGTTCTCTTAATATCTATAGTTATCTTTCTTCTCTAGGCTATACTTATAGTTCTAGTTATCGATTTTAATTACTTTATTAGTAAGTTTACTTAAGGTATTAGAGAAATCGCCTCTAGCTAATTTATCTTTTATATTATCCTTAAGTTCTTAATAGAACTATTCTTATAGCGCTTAATTATTCTATTCTATATAAGCTAAGTATTACTAAAATTATAAAGTATACTAGGCTACTAACCTCTTCTAGATTAGAGTATATAAGATATCTATTAGAATACTAGTATAAATCTAGATTATTTCTTTAGATAAAGAGTATTTCTATAACTATATATCTATATATTAAACGTACTCTAATACTATTAATACTAATAACTCTTAATATAAGTTAGATAACTTAGATATATATTATATAATAGTAGTAGATAGAGATAGATATATAGAATATAACTAATAACTAGTATACTTACTTTATATTATATATTTAAGAGAGAAAATAAACCTATAAAGTTATATTAATACTAATTAATATAGTTTATTACTAAGCGAGCTATATTACTAAGCGAGCTACTTTTCTCTACTTCTATATCTACTATCTAAGATATACGATTTCTCTATAATAAATTATATAGATTTATACTAGCGAAGCTCGGATTATTCTAGCTATAGAAGTAGTTTAATTATCTTAAAAAATAAGTATTCGAAAAGCTACTAACCTCTATAATATATCTAGAACAACTCTTACTTATTAAATAGCTAGCTAAACCTCTTATAATAAAACTAATACTAATTATTATAAGCTAACTAAGATAGAAATAAAAGTAATTATTTAATATATACTAGACTTAGATATATAAGAATTTACGCTCTAGCTTACTAGTATTAAAGATATAGCGAATTATATACTTAAATTATAAGAAGAGAGATATATTAGAAAGCTCTAGATATATTAATTTATATAATATTAACTATAATTAAAGATACGTTTTAATCGCGTTTATAACTTTTAAAGAGCCTTATATAAAGATTCTAAGTAAATTAGTATATAGTTTTAGCTTATAGAGAATATAAGAGTAAAATATAGAATCTAGAACTACGATTTCTATAACTTTAATAAGACAGGCTTTATAATAGGCGTTATTAGCCTAGCTATAGTTATTATACGCGCCGATCGACGTAATAGAGTGTGAGAGGCTTGGATTAAGAGGGTCGAGTAAACTAGAGGCTCGGCAAGCGAGAGGTATCCGCGAGGCATAGGGCATACGACAGCAGCCCGACGGCAGCCCGCAACCGGGTCGAAGCTAGGGATACTAGGGATGTTTTCAGGAATATAGAGAGACTAGAGATGTTTTCAGGAATGTAGGGAGACTAGAGATGTTTTCAGGAATGTAGAGAGACTAGAATGTTTTCAGGAATATAGAGAGACTAGAGGTGTTTTTAGAAATATAGAGAGACTAGAGATATAGGAAGAGGTATTTAAGAGGTCTAGATATATAACTAGGAGGTTAGATAGAGGTAGAAGAGAGGCATCGATTATTCTATATTATAATAGAATACTAGTAGTTCTATTACGTCTATATACTCTACTACTTATTTAGTTCCTTATATTATAATCGATCGAACCCTTAGGGAAGTAGTCTAGTATAAGATAACGAGATACAAAAATAGCGACAAGACTAATAACAAGATCACAAAGCCGATTCCCAACAGACGAGCGGCTATCTAGGACTCAGAGTATACCTAGCAGCACACACGCGAGTAGAGAGAAAGACTCACAGTAACCACGCGAAGAATAATCGACATAGGAAGGATAGAGAGAACCGACCTCTAACTTGTAAAGGAATATAGAACTACCGCGGAACAACAGCGAACCGCAAGTAGTATCAGGAGAGTATAGAGTTAGAAGAAAACTTAAAGTAATCTAGAGTAGGATTAGTAAGGTAGAAGTAGAGAAACACTTATTTACGGAATTAAGGTTAAAGGAAGAGAGACTTAAGACACTTCTTTAAAGCAGGGACGCTCGGATCTAATAAAGAGAAGATAGACGTATTACGCTAAGTTTAGTATCTAGTATTAGAGAACCACTATTAGAGCGTAGAGGAAACGCTAGAATCCTAAAGACACGAGATCTAAACCTCTACTAAGGAAGATTAATTAAAGAGGCGAAGGAGTTCTTTTATAACGTAGAGCTGAAATAAAGAGAGAATAAGAACACGACCTAGAGAACAGACGCGGCGAAGATCACGTACTATATATCCGCTTTTAAGGGGATTCTAAAAACAATATAGAGGCGTAGAGAGGCTATAGAAGAGATTAATATAATAATATAGAAAGAATTCAAGGAATTTATAAAGAACGCTATCTCTAATCTAGAGAACTAAAATATAGACGCTCTTATAAAGTAGGAAAGAGTAGAGCATCGAAGTAGCTAGTTAGTATAGTCCTTCGTAGCCTACTTAGATAAGTAAGAGAATAAACTTAGAATATATAACAACTTCTAGAAGAGAAATAATCTTTTAGTAAAACTATATAAGGATATTTAGATAAAAATTAATAATAAACTATATATTCTACGAAAACAGAAGAACCTTATTATACTAGTAATCTATAAGAAGAATGTTATCTACTAATATTCTATCTAAAGAGAATATACTTAGCCTAGAGCTACTATATAAGAATATAGCTACTTATCTATAAGAGGAACGCTATTATACTAAAGGGAATGCTCTTCTAAGAGAGAACCGCTTAATAACTACTATACCTCTACTACGAAAACTAATTCTATACTAATAAGAAAATAGAATATTATAAATATTATTTATTATAAATACTATAAGAAGAGCTACTATACTACTATCTATCTAGATAAGACCTATTATAATTATAGTAAGACAGGTTACCTAGTATCTAGTTGTTCTAGTCTAAGATAACTAGGAAAAAGTTATTAGCTAGTAGTAATCTTCCCTCTTAGAGTAGCTAGTCGAAAGCCGAGTATTAGAGGTTATACTCTAACTATAGCTTTTATATACGCGTATGACTTTCACATACACGCTTAGTTGTATACTTAGTTTTCACGTGTTACTTAGCTTGAGAATAGGCGTTCTTATAAGGCTGCCTGTCTTGCTTTCTTGTATACTTCTTTCTTTAGTTATTCGTCCTTATATAAAGTCTGCCTCTATAGTTCAATTCACGAGTATTTGCTACACGCTCTAACACCGAGGGTATATAAGTAAGCTAAGGAGCTATCCTCGTTTTTAATAGCCGATATGATTTTAGAACAAGGAAAGAATAAGCGTAAGCTTAGAGTAATCCTAGATACTACTATAGAAGTAAACTATATATAAAGATATACTACTAATATAGTTTACTACTAAGCGACGCATATTACCGAGCGACGTACTTTCCTCTACTCTACTACCTAAAGAGTAAAATTAAATAATTATAACATATTATATTAATTAATCTAAATCTGAATCTAATAAACTAGAAGTATCTACAGCCTCTTAACAAGTTCGTGTATTATAACTAGACTTCCTATAGGTACTACATCGTCGCCTAGACAGCTGCCCCTCCTTTTGCCTACTCTCCTTAGAGCGCTTATCGCGTCAAGCCTGTTCCTCTACTTCCTTCTAAGCTAATACGTCCTGCGTATCCTCTATAGTAAGTGCCCCCCTTAATAGGCCCGAGTCTTTTTAGCTCTCTAGCGTTTACTTAGTGCTTTATTTGCCTTACGAAGAGTATAGACTTCGGCTGATAATAAAGTTATCTCATAAGCTAACAGCTCTATACCCTTAGCTAATATAGCTACTATCTAGAAAATAGAGGTTAGTAAGCTTCCTTAATAACGTGTAATTCGATTCTTAACTAATATCGTCTATAAAAGAGTATTAGTTAGGTTATAAGGAAGGAGTCTATAAGACCTAAAGGTTAATATTAGTAGAGAGAGTCTATAATACTATATTTCGCCTATATATTCTTAACTAGTCGATACTACGCGCTAATAAGCTCTAGATCTTCGTATAAGGCTCTTTAGAAGTCGTAAACGTAATTAAAACATGTCTTTAACTCTAGTCGTCGTTAAATAAAGTAATATATCTAGTTCTTACTAACGTATAGTACCTCTCGAGATTTAAGTAGAAGATTTACTATATCTTTAATACTAGTTAGATAGAGCCTAAATCCTCTTAAATCTAGATTAAGTATATATTAAACAATCGTATCCTTCTCTAAGTTGTTTAATTTATAATAATTAGCTTTAATTTTAGAGTAATAGATTTAGCTAGCTATTCTATATCGAAGTGTTACTTTAGAGACCTAGTAGATCTTTACTATAGAGTATTTACTTAGCTTTTTAGACGTTTAAATAGCCTTAATAGCTAGAATAATTCGCGCTTCTTAGGTTTAAATTTCTATAATAAATAGTTGAAAAAACGCGTCTTAAAGTTTATAAGAAGTAGAGTAGAGAAAAGTATGTCAGTCGATAATATATATCGCTTAGTAGTAAACTATATTATAGAAATAGAACTACTAGTAATAGCTAGAAGGCTAATTATATTAGTAGTAGTATAAGAGTAAAGAATACTTTCTTATACTAACTATCTATTATTAATAATAGTATAGAATAAACTAGAAGAAAGTAGAATTAATAAACTAGAATTTATATTATATAATTTTAATATTAATAAGATTAATATTATAATTAGACTACTAGAACTATAGATACTCTAGATAGTAATTAACTTTTAGAACCTTATATAGCGATACTCTTTTAAGAAAATAGAGGTTAAGCTGTTAATAGTAAAGGAGTTTATATAATTAGATACTATTAGTTAGCGTTATATTCGCTTAGAAAAACAGAGGTAGTTTACTCTACTATATCTATATAAAAAATATAATTCTACTAAATCCTATACTAATTAAGCCTCTAAACTCTCTATAATAGTTACTATACTAAAAATAGTCTATAAAGAGCTTACTATTCGTTAAAAAGAGAGAATATAGACTCTCTATATAGAGAGATATAACCTAAGCGAGATTTTACGTAAAATAAGTATACTCTATACTACCTACTTAGAATTTATTACCTAGTAGAAGAAAAACCTTAATCTAGCCTTTATTTAAGGCTCTAGCTATAGGTCTAAGCTAAAACTATATATATAAGCTAAAAGAACTCTTATATATATTACCTCTACTAATATAAGGATAACTCTTAAAGCGCTATCTATACTCTCTAAATCTAGTAAGAAGATCTACTACTACACTATCTCTAGATATCTAAAAAGGAATAGTAAAGCTAAGAGACGTCCTTATAAGAAGCTCTTTCTTAGCCTTATATATAAAAAGAAGTAATAAGTATACTACTAAGCTAAAAAAACTATAAAAAGGAACAATAGAAGAGTCTATTAGAGTAACAAGGTTACCTTTAAAGTAGAAGAGGATCTAAATATATTTTAGGTTATCTAGAGAGTTAGAAGAGAAGAGAAATATATAGAGAAGAATTTAAGGCTAACTTTTAAGAGTAGAAGGACAACTATAGGTATTTAGAGCTGTTTCTATAGAGACGAAATAGAACCTCTATATATACTTCTAGAAGGAGAGAATATAATAGCGAAGTGTTACTACTATGTTCTATAACACTTGTTTATTCCTTTCTACTTAAGGATAAGAAGGAAATATAGTAATAAGATAGTTATATAAGAAGATAACTCTCTATAGTATACTACGAAGATAATTACTAATTATTTAGAGAATAAGAAGGTTAACTGAATACTCTAGCCTCTATAGTCTCTAGATCTTAACTCTATAGAGAATTTATAGAAGGTTATTAAAAGTATAATCTCTAATAGAAAGTATAGAGTTAGAAACGTATAGGATATATAAGATACTCTTTAATAAGTTTAGCTTTAAATTAAGCTAAAATTTCTCTTAAAACTTTATAATTTAGTTCTAAGGTATTAGAATATATATCTAAAGAATAAGAGTAGAGTAACTAAGTACTAAATAGCTATAAAATAAGTCTATTATTATCTATTTTAAGAGTTATTAAGTAAAGTAATACTTCTTAATATTCGTAGGTTAGAAATAAGTTATATAACGTTAACTAATAGTATCTAATTATACGAGTAATAAAAACCGAGCTATATATATTCGCTATAACAATCTCTCTAGTAGAGAGTAAGAAGAGTAGCTACTAAATTAACGCTATAGTATAACGACCTAAATAGATACTTCTAATTAAGTATTAGAATCTTATAGATACTTTCTTAGAACAGAAGGCTATAGAGCTACTATTATACTATAAAATAGAGTATAAGATTAATATTAAGCCTAGTAGTAAGCTACCTTAGAGACTAGTATAT
>LKTO01000968.1:0-12862 GCA_001399465.1 Hymenoscyphus scutula
TATTAGAATTATATTCTCTAATCTATAGTATACTAAGTATTATATTCTAGCTTCTAATCTTAATAATATTAAATTATATATCTAAGTAGTATTCTTCGATAGTAATTTATATTAGAATTATTTACTAGTTAATACCTTCGTTTTAGTATACTACGTCTATTCTATCGACTATATCTAGGTAGTATAGTTCTATTTTCTTAATAGATACGTTTAGCTTCTTAAGTACTAATAGAGAGAGAAAGTTATCTATCGCTTCTAAGTTAATTATAACCTAGAGTTTCTATTCTCTAATTTTTATAGTTACTATTAACTATCTATCTTCTAAGATAGTATAGATTTTAGATCTAATTAAATAGACTATAAAACTATAGTTTCTCTAGTTCGTTTCCTCTATTTAAGAGTTATTTATCTAGAGATAGAGAGTTATCTAGTTTAAATTACTTTTAGATACTATATAAACTAGTTACTATTTAATAGATATAGTCTTATTAGATTTATTACTAGTAAACTATTTCTTAGTTTTCTAGTCTAATATAGGCCTAGAGTAGTAGTATTTCTAAATAATTATATCTTCTAATATAACTTCTAGAGTCTAGTATTCTTCTACTTATAGTTAGTTAAAAGGTTAGACTCTTTCTCTCTATAATATAATTAATATCTTAAAGATATCTTTAAGAAGTTATATATTAGACTTTCCTTCTATAGTATCTAGGTTACTTTCGAGGTTTCTAAATATAATACTTATTAGAAGGTTACTTTAAACTCGAAATCGTTCTAGTACTTCTAGGTTCTATTCTCTAGTTATATAAGAGGTCTAAAAGTCTAACTTGTTTCTATTAAGGTCTATCTATTAGTTACTACATTTAAAAGATTCTATAAAAGTCTATATTTCTTCTAGATAAGGTTTATCGTTCTAGTTGTATTCTTTATTAGACGAGTCTAATAACTCTAATAATAATTCTAATAATAACTCTACTATCTCTATATTATATTATAGAGGTAGATTATATTTAGATTTAGATTATTTCTTATAGTATTACTTAAGAATAGAATTCTTCTTATCTTCTACTTATATTCTATATCTATAAGCTTTCTATTCTTTATTAGATAGATTAAATCTCTTAAGTAATACTATTTTCTTCCTAGTTATAGTATTCGCTTAATACCTTCTTAATAAATTAGCCTTCTTACGATAGTTACTTACTCTATAGCTAGACAGGCTATATAAGAAGTAGAGGTTCTACTCGCGTCGTCGGTTTCGTTCTTTCTAGAACAGCTCTAGCTTTCTACTATATTATTATTTTAGCTAGAAAGGTTTTCTAGTAGTAGCGTCGAGTTATATAGAATCCTTATAGTCTCTTCGTTAGCTACCTTTCGAGGCTTGATGTCTATAGCTACTCTTCTTTTCTAGGTTTCGTTTATAAATATAGTTGTCGATTTTAATAGCTTTATTAGTTAATAGATTTAACGTGTTAGAGAAGTTATCTCTAGCTAGCTTATCCTTTACGCTATTCTTAAGTCCTTAGTAGAACTACTCTCTTAAAGCTTTATTATTCTAGTCTATATATATATAGTATTATTAAAACTATAACGTATACTTAGCTATAAATCCTTTTTACTTTAAGGCGTATAGTATATAAACTACCTTTTTCTTTATATCTATATCCTTAAATGCTTAGTTTATCTCTAACTTAAATCTCTTAATATTTCTAAATAAATCCTATATTTATTCTATTATAGATATAGAGACTTTACTATCTATTATCTTATTAGCCTAGAAATCCTCTAGATAAGGTTCTATCTAGTTATAGGCTACTTCTTTTAGTTAAGTAGTAATCTAGATAACTTAGTCTATCTTATAGATAAACTAACTAGTATAGAAGGCGAGATATATAGATATCTTTATAAGAAACTCTATAAGTTTCTTAGGTAATCTATTAAATAGTTTTAGAAGAGAAAGTTTAACTTTCTCTCGAGTAGTAATAGTTATCGTAATAGTTAGTATAGGTATAGATAGAGTTACTACTAGTAGACGTAGGTTTAATAAAGTAGCTAATATTATATCGATTAAATTCTAAGTTTAGATACTTAAAGTATAACGATTCTCTTAAACTAACTAACTTAGATAACTAAATATTACTAGAGTTTATTAGTTATAAAGAGGATTAATCGCGAACTAGGTGTTTACTTAGATGTAAACTTATTACTTAACTATAAAGCTATTAAGGTAGTAATAATAATATAATATTAAGTTAAGTATAAAGCTTCTATCTAGTAGTAGATATACTAGTCTTATATAGAACCTTTCTACTTATATTAATTAGTATAATTACTCTAATCATTCTAATCTTACTTAGTATTACTTAGTTAATTACTACTAATTATTAGTAGTTATATAATTTATCTCTAATAAAATCTCTAGATCGCTTAGCTAGCCTAAAAGATCCTCTACTACTATAAGAGTATATAATAGTACTTAATCTATTAGAACGCTACCTAGTCTTTACTAGTTATATATATATATAATTCGTAATATTAATATTTAGAGCTCTCTTTAAGTAAGAGACTCTAATAGAGAACGAAGGTTCTATATAAGACTAGTACGTCTACTATTAGATAGAAGCTTTATACTTAACTTAATATTATATTATTATTACTACCTATAAGAGGTAAAGAGTATAGACTATATATAAAGTATATAGAGATAGTAGAAGTAGAATAGTTAGATAACTATTAAGTATACTAGAAATTAAAAGAGTAAAATTAACTTATAAAAATAACTTATTTAATTAACTTAGTTTCTAACTATAAGGATAGTAAAGGTCTATATATACTCCTTAGAGAGATTCTAGAAGGTTCTATAGATTATAAATATAATAGAAGTACTTATAAATTAATATAGATACTAGAATATTCTAGTTTATATAATCGAATATTCTAGAATTAGACGAGAATAGACTAAGGTTTAAACTAAAAGTCTATTACTTAGTAAGGTAATTATTACCTAAATAGAATACTACCTTAATAGCTTTATAGTTAAGTAATAAGTTTATCTCTAAGTAAACACCTAGTTCGCGATTAAACCTCTTTATAAGTAATAAACTCTAGCGATACTTAGTTATCTTAGTTAGTTAGTTTAAGAATTATTATATCTAGATTAGTAGAAGAAAGGTCTAGTAGATAGTATAGAGTAGTATACTATAGGCCGGTAGGTAGGTAAAGCTAGTAATAGGCATCGAGGTCTTATATAAGGTTATAATAAGAGCGCTAATAACTCTAACTCTAAGGCTATAGTAGTTAGAGTAGAGGCGGAATTATAAAAGAATATTTATAAAGTAATTATCTATATAGCGAGGCGCGACTAGAGCTCGCGTACTAATAGACGGTCCGGAAAAAATATTTATTCTATAAATATAGTTAGCTAATAACTAGTAGAAACACGCTAAGCTAAGAAGAGAATAGTATTATAAATTATATATATATATAACTAGTAAAGACTAGGCGACGCTCTAACAGGTTAAGCACTATTATATACTCTTATAGTATCGAGGGATCGGTTAGGTTAGCTAAGCGATCTAAAGATTTCCTTGTACTAGTAAACACGTGACTCGCTTATAGAGTCACATGACTGTTAGAGCTTGTAGGAGCTTGTATTAGAGCTTAGGATCTAAGGATCCAGAAGATCCAACTGTTAGTACATGAGAACAAAGGTTCTATATAAGACTGGCACTTCAGCTATTAGATAGGAGATTCGTGCTCAACTTAATATTACATTGTTATCACTACCTTGACAGCTTTGTAGTTAAGTGACGAGTTTACCTCCGAGTAAACACCTAGTCCGCGATTGAACCTCTTTGCAAGTAACAAACCCCAGCGATACTCAGTTACCTTAGTTAGTTAGTTTGAGAATCGTCACATACACCTAGAGAGCAAGTGACGACCGCAATCATATATATCACATCCTATATCCAAAGACCTCGTGTAAGAGGAGATGCACACTATCTACTCACGATTTTGTTAGCCTATATAATTTTCGCATTGCCCGCCCCTGGAGATAAGAGCCGTTACCTCGTACACATCAGGCTTCAATATGCTTGCTACTCGTCGATGCTCCTCCTCGTCCTCCTTTGCTATCTTTATCCTCCCGGTCTTTTTTATCTTTCTTTCTCTGCTGCTGTCTTTTTTTCTTGTCCTTTCTTTTCTGTCTTCTCTGGTTGTTGGCTTCTTCGGTATCCGGTCTTGGCATAATCGCCCAGGCGCCATTGTTTGGGCGCCAGTGAAATATATACCACGAATTTTGCTGTCTCAGCTCTGAATTTGAGAGTCGTATAGTAACGTGTGGATCGGGATTAGGGTCATATTGACTGGTAGTCGGGTGGAGGCCATTACTAATTGGTAATATTAGAAACGAATGTACTCGTAATCCTGGCACTAAGATCACTTACAGGACGTAAGCCTGGTCGAAAACCATAGTTCCCGCATCAACGTTAAAAGTATCGTAACCTTCCAAGTTGAGCCAGTCGTGAAGCTCGGTCCCATAATTGTATCTGAAAGTTGCATCACACTCGAGGTCGTAGGATACATAGATAGGCATTATAAGGCGTTGAAGTCGTAAGTGATAGAAGTTAACGAGAAGTTTTTTAAAAATTGTCGAAGAAAGCCAAAGTAGAGATAATGAAAGAGAAAGATTCGATAATTAGATGATTGACAGATAGGACGTAGATTGACTTATAGCAGATTGTTAGTACCGTAAGCCAGAATACAGTCGCCGAATCCTAAATATAGATGGAGTGAGATTTTCAAGGTCCGAGACAAGACGCGCCCGGCATGAGCACTTTGGGACTTTGAGCTGCAAACCTGGACGCGCGCGCTGAACAGCAAGCGGCAATTGTGAGTTAACTGGCTACATAAATGGTCTGTTGGTGTTTTAGGACGACGTTGGTAAGCTCCAAGGGAGGGTTGGTAGACAGGGGGGGCCGATTTTATCACCCACATCAAAGCCAAAGAACCTTGCAATACTAAACAACTTACATCTTGAAAAGGGTTGAGAGCCGGGGAGTTGATATTTTTACGACGACCTTCAGAGGCGCCATGGTCTCAGGATAGGTTGGCGCTGTTTACCACCACCAGCCCAAGGATACTGGTGAGGTTGGTTGGAAAACTTCCCAACTAGTAATCTACATCTAAATGGGTGCCAGCCTGCGGCTCACACGACGCCTTCAAATTTTATTGGACTAAAGTAGAGATTGCAATCAAGAAGCGTTAGCTGACTACTTCCTGACTGTACCAAGTAACCATTGCCGGAACGTCGGGGTAGAATTCTGTGGAATTCCAACAATAAATTGGAAAGAAGAAGTTTACAGACGAATGTATGCTTTAAACAAAACATAAGGATGCCAAAGTTTACGTTTCCTCGACAACTTCAAAGGGCGAAATGTCAGCGAAATGAAATGTGAGCGAAATGTTGGTCTCCCGATACAGTCATCGACTTCTCTGTGAGGACGTAATTGCCAAACCAAGCTTGAACAGCGACCTTATATGCCGTAAAACGAGGAGCATATACGTCTCCAGTTGAGAGTGATGTCCGACTCAGCCCACGTGATGTGAAACATGTTCGGGAAAAGCGCCAAGGTCGGATCAAAGAAGCGCCGAAGCCCACGCCCTCCCGTCTAGGCTTTCGGCTTATTTCGAAGGCAACTTCCCTATCCCTTTCCTTACCTACGCTAGCTCTATAGCTATGAATGACCTATCAATTTACCGCCCATCCAATCTCCTCTATAATCAGGAGAAGATGTCGCGATACAAACCCGGCGGTTTCCATCCTATCTGCCTTGGTGACACCTTCAAGGAGGGTCGGTACAAAATATGTCACAAACTCGGTTGGGGGGGGTTTTCAACAGTCTGGCTTGCGTGGGATGGCATGTAGGCTACTCTAGTTCACATATCATAGGCTGTCACTTACGGATTACAACCCAGATTGGAGATGTGGGTGTCGATTAAAGTCAAGAGTGCTGATAGCACGAGAAACAATCGTGAGCTGGTGGCTTTACGGGTCTTGCAAGAGAAAGGGGTACCGCATCATATCGTCAGACTGTTCGATGATTTCGTGCATCATGGTCCTAATGGGTCCCATCAATGTCTTGTTTTCGAATTGCTTGGCCCGTCTGTTGACACCATTGCTAGTGACTATCGTGAGGGCGGGGACCAACTTGATCCAGAAGTTATCTTGAAAATTACGACCCAGATGCTGGAAGCCATTTCCTTCTTACATAAGGTCGGATATGTACATGGAGGTTTGACATGTTTTCCTGCTTACAAGAACTGAGTCTAACTCTTAACCAGATATTAGCGGCTCCAATCTAATGTTCACTTGCCCAAGACTTGCGTTCCTGCCTCAGGATGACCTGTTTGAAGTCCTTGGAATACCAGAGTTCGAAGCGTTGGCTCGTATTGACGGCCAGTCCTTGCCATTGGGTGTGCCGAAACAACTGGTAAAGAAAGCTGAGTGGGAAAACTGGATAGATGAAGATGAGGAAGACATTCAACTTATTGACTTTGGAGAAGCGTTCGTTCAAGGATCAAAGCCTGATAGCCTCGCTCAACCACCAGATATGAGGGCTCCTGAAACAATTTTTACAAACCACTTTGATCACAGGCTTGATCTCTGGCGTGCAGGAATTACGGTACGAGAATCTCCAAGCCTCCATGAAGATATACATTGACATCCAGATCAGATTTATTCGTCAATATTCGGATCCCGGCCTTTTCAGCACTGGGGTGCGAGCGACAAACTCGTTCGACAGATGATTGATTTCGTGGAAGAGTTGCCTGTCGAGTGGCAGCCTCAGTGGGGGCTTATGCAGTTGACATCTGGGCAAATTAGGGAACAGAGCAGTATGTTACCATTGTTCCCTTCTAGGACCCTTGATTAGTTTAAATCGACTATTCTAACATTTTAAACCTCAAGCAACCACCAGACCTACCCAGCCAAAATTGGACCAGAAGTTCAATAAAAATATTCACGATCTAGCTCTCCAGCACCTACTACCAGTCATTCGAGGGTTAACAAGATTCAGACCTTCAGATCGAATCTCGGCAGCTGATGCGCTAAATATAATAGCCCAGGGCGAGGAGACATGCGAAGGGAATAATTAAGATAAATATAAGAACATTAGATTTTCTAGAGAGTATTAATCTTAAGCTAAAGTAAAATACTATTTAATATTCTAAGCTCTAAATATAATTTATTAACGATACTTCTTTTATTATAGTTAAAGTATTACTAGATTTATTTTATAATTATAGTCTATTCTTAGTATTAATACTATATATTTAGTTAGAATTATTTCTTCTACTATAGTTCTATATATATACTATTAAGAAGACTTTTTATAAGTTAACTAATGTAGTTTATCTTCGAGTAGCTGTTACGAATCACGTGTACACGTGACTAGTAAAGACTAGGCGGCGTTCTAACAGGTTAAGTACTATTATATACTCTTATAGTAGTAGAGGATCGTTTAGGCTAGCTAAGCGATCAAGGGATTTTATTAGAGATAAATCACATGACTACTAATAATTAGTATAATTATACTAATTAACAAGAGTAGAAAGGTTCTATATAAGACTAGTACGTCTACTATTAGATAGAAGCTTTATACTTAACTTAATATTATATTATTATTACTACCTTATATAACGATTCTTAAACTAACTAACTAAGATAACTAAGTATCGCTAGAGTTTATTCTTATAAAGAGGTATAATCGCGAACTAGGTGTTTACTTAGAGGTAAACTCGTTACTTAACTATAAAGCTATTAAGGTAGTAATAATAATATAATATTAAGTTAAGTATAAAGCTTCTATCTAATAGTAGGCGTGCTAGTCTTATATAGAACCTTCCTACTTATATTAATCAGTGTAATTACTCTAATCATTCTAATCTCGCTTAGCGTTACTTAGTTAATTATTACTAATTAATAACAGTTATATAATTTAACCTAGATAAAATCCCTAGATCGCTTAGCTAGTCTAAGCGGTCCTCTATTACTATAAGAGTATATAATAGTACTTAACCTGTTAGTATACTACCTAGTCTTTACTAGTTATATATATACGTGATTTGTAATACTATCCCCTTCTTAGTCTAGCGTGTCTCTACGCTTAAGTACAACCTAAGAAATAACGATTAGAGGCTATCGGCCTTCTTCTCTTTTAATATGTCCTCTAAGAAAACCTACGATCGATAGGTCCTTTTAACTAATATTATTAACTATAGTTTTCCTACTACTATAAAGTGTTTCTATTACTAATCCTATAGTCGTAGTTATATTATAAGTACTTGATATACTTATTACTTAGAATATATTTACGTTAGGCGTTTATAGTATAACAGTAAGCCTGAATTTCTCGATAGATACAAGGCTCTAGCTTATTAGAAAGAGAAGCTCGAGGAAGAGAAAGAAGAAGCGATAGCGAAGATCCTACGTCTTTGTAAATAAAAGAAATTCCTTTAGCGTTATCGTAACAATATAATAGCCTGTGGTTTCAAGTCTCTATAAGAATTAGATAAGGCTAAGGAAGAGAAGCACGAGAAGGTAGTATAAGAGAAGGAAAAAGCTAAGACTAAGGCTACTACTACAGCTATAAATACTTCCCTAGACAATCGTATACCCTCTTATACTAACACTTTCTCTACTAACACTTCTCTAGAATTTAGTCTTAATCCTACTTTTTTCGAGGCTTATTCTACTAACTACACGCTATTAGTAGACTTAGGTTTTAGGAATAGAACTCCTTAAGTTCTACTAAATACTAGCTAATATTCTCTTTTAGTTTCTAAGTGTTCTCTAAATATAGATAATCTAACTATTTAATTAAATACTTAATCTTACCTCTAATAAGTATATAGTTAAGGATCTTCTTAACTTTATACTTAGTATTTAGATTAACTAGCTAGATCTCTATAAGTAGAGCTAGTAGTACTTCTAATAGTACTAGTTTAAGTAGAGATATATAGAATACTAGAAAGATGTTTATTATTTTTAGTAGAGCTAATTTATAATTTAAAGGTTCTTTTACTTACTTAATTTTAAATAGTCTAATATATATATAGTCTAGTTTTCTACTTAGTCTCTTTATATTAATATTTTTTCGCTATAAGTAGACTTTATCTCTCTCTTTTAATATTAGCTTCTAACTATATTATTTATTATAGTAGTATATATTATACTCTACTATAAACTATAAGTTCTCTATAAGTTTCTTATATAGGCCTTTAATCTTTAAGGCTAATACTTAAGCTAATTAATTATTACTTATTATTTTTATTAGTCTATTATATACTAGTAATTTATACTTAAAGTTAGTATAGAATAGTAATATAAGTATTATTTCTATAGTTAAGCTATTATATACGAACTAAGCTAAAGGTAACAGTTCTATCTAGTTGTTCTACTAGTAATTTATATAGTAATAGAGGTAACGTATTTCCCGGTCGAGCCGATCACCCGGTCGAGCCGATTACTAGAACACTAAAACGCTACAACTTTATAAATATTATAACAACGTTATTCAAAAAACCCTAGCTACTCTATACTAATCAAAATCTAAGATGCCTTACATGTACGAGCATTATGTCTAACCTGATTACATAAACTATAACGTCGCTGCTTATCTTCTAAGCGCTGGCGCTGTACATTGTTACTACCCTCTTCCTGCTAAGTTTAAGTACTTTGAACAATTTCCCCGCCTTCCTCAACTGTAAGACTTCTACCTTGGTAAATACGCCTCTTTCGCTTTCTCTCCCTCCTCTTTTTAAACTGATTTGCCTCTTATAGCGCCTTGATTTCAGCTCTTATAAGAGTAGCTCCGTGTGCTATAATTTAAGCCCCCTTAGTAAACCGATCAAATGCCTCGTTGATTAATGTAGGAGAGCTATTTTAGTGTCGTACGATATAGTTTTTAAGATATGTCGTCTGAAATTCAAGCTCTATTACGTTCTGTAGCGTCTTTAGAGTCTAGATTAGCTTGTCTTCGTCGAAGTTATATATGTCCTCCTCCGCGATCCTATATTTAGCAATTGTATTTTATACAAGCCTAAACCAGTCTCTAAGAATTATAGGATCTTCGCACCGAGCTCTTTTGTAATTGTACTTGCGGCTGAATTTTGTTTTAATCTCTGTACAGCGTTTGATGAAGGCAGAAGTCTAATTCTTGCCTACAGGAGGCGCGTCGCGTTTAGAGAGAAGAAGGTCTGCTATTTCTCGAACAGCTACTAGCCGGGGTGAGAATCCGCGCGAATCTAGGTCGAGAATATATTGTACAATAGCTAGCTCTTCTTTAGAGGTAAGTCTTTGAGTATTGGAAGGAGTATTGCGTCGCGAAGGAATTCCGTGAATTCGGTCGTAGCGGGTTGTATAAGGCACGTCGTAGGCTTTAGCGCAAGCTCGTATACTCTCAAATTGACCTAAATTGAAGGCTTGAACAGCTAAAAGAATACGAGCCTCTTTATTAGAGGGTTGGGATTGATTAAGTGGTGGCATTTTAATTTGAAGTTGAGTGTCGCGTTTTAGTGTTCTAGTGATCGGCTCGACCGGGTGATCGGCTCGACCGGGTGATCGGCTCGACCGGGAAATACGTTATATTTTAACTACTTAATTTATATATTTATTCTCTTTATTAGTCTAGAGATAGAAAGCTATTAAAAGTTTTCTTTTTACATCTAATCGCTCTATAAGAGTAGTCTAGAACTTTAAGGTAAAGAGCTTATCTCTATCTAAGAGTATTTCCTTTAATATTCTATATCTTAAGATTACGTCTCTTAAGTATATAAATACTAGATATTTTACTATACTTAACTCTATATATAGTATTAGTATTATATATTTAGTAAGTCTTTCTATAATAACTAGAATTAAGTTATATTTAACTTCTATTATTAGGTTCTTAGATTTTAGTAGTTTAATAATAAAATTATAAGGAACTTAAATAAAGAGGGTCGAGTAAACTAGAGGCTCGGTAAGCGAGAGGTCTTCGCGAGGCACAGGGTATATAATAGTAGCTCGATAGTAACTTGTAACTGAATCGAAGCTATTAATACTATAGATAGTTTTAAGAAGTATATAGATAGAAATAGGTATTCGAGAGGTTCTAATATATATAATTAGAAGGGTAGCTCGAGATATAAGAGAGGTATTAATTATTCTATATTATAATAGAATACTAGTAGTTCTATTACGTCTATATACTCTACTACTTATTTATATCCTTATATTATAATTAATTAAACTCTTAGAGAAGTAGTCTAGTATAAGATAATAAAACGTAAAAAATAGCGACAAGACTAATAATAAGATTAAAAAGCTAGTAACTAGTAGACTAGTAACTATCTAGAACCTAGAGTATAACTAGCGATATATATATAGGTAGAGAGAAAGACTTATAGTAACTAAGCGAAGAATAATTACTATAGAAAGAGTAGAGAGAACTAACTCTTAATTTATAAAGGAATATAGAGCTACTACGAAATAATAGTAAGCTATAAGCGGTATTAGAAGAGTATAAAGTAAGAAGAAAACTTAAAGTAATCTAGAGTAGAATTAGTAAGTTAGAAGTAGAGGAACACTTGTTTATAGAATTAAGGTTAAGGGAAGAGAGACTTAAGACACTTCTTTAAAACAGAGACGCTCGGATCTAATAAATAGAAGATAGACGTATTATAATAAGTTTAGTATCTAGTATTAGAGAACTACTATTAGAACGTAGATAGAACGCTAGAGTTCTAAAGATAAGAGATTTAAAACTCTACTAAGAGAGATTAATTAAAGAGGTAGAGGAGTTCTTTTACGATATAGAGCTGAAATAGAGAGAAGATAAGAATATAACCTAGAGAACAGATATAGCGAAGATCACGTACTATATATTCGCTTTTAAGAGGATTCTAAAAACAATATAGAGGTATAGAGAGGCTATAGAAGGAATCGATATAATAATATAGAAGGAGTTTAAGGAATTTATAAAGAATACTATCTCTAACCTAGAGAACTAAAATATAGACGTTCTTATAAAGTAGAAAAGAGTAGAGTATCGAAGTAGCTAGTTAGTATAGTCCTTTATAGCCTACTTAGATAAGTAAGAGAATAAACTTAGAATATATAATAACTTCTAGAAGAGGAATAATCTTTTAGTAAAACTATATAAGGATATTTAGATAAAAATTAATAATAAGCTATATATTCTATAAAAATATAAAGACCTTATTACGCTAGTAATCTATAAGAAGAACGTTATCTATTAATATTCTACCTAAAGAGGATATACTTAGCCTAGAGCTACTATATAAGGACGTAGTCGCTTACTAGCTAGAGAAACGCTATCGTACTAAAGAGAACGCTTATCTAAGAGAGAACTACTTAACAACTACTACACCTCTACTATAAAACCTAATAACATACTAATAGAAAAACAGGATATTATAAATATTATTTATTATAAATATTATAAGAAGAGCTACTATACTACTACCTGTCTAGATCTAACCTATTATAATTATAGTAAGATAGAGCACCTAGTATCTAGTTATCCTAGACTAAGATAACTAAGAAAAGTTATTAGCTAGTAGTAATCTCCCCCCTTAGAGTAGCTAGTTAGAAGCCGAGAGCGTATAAGTAAGCTAAGAAGCTATCCTCGTTTTTAATAGTCGATGTGATTTTAGAAGAAGGAAAGAATAAGTGTAAGCTTAGAGTAATCCTAGATACTACTATAGAGGTAAACTATATATAAAGATATACTACTATAGAAATAGAACTACTAGTAATAGCTAGAAGGCTAACTATATTAGTAGTAGTATAAGAGTAAAG
>LKTO01000969.1:0-12844 GCA_001399465.1 Hymenoscyphus scutula
TATCTTAAGCTAAAGTTATTCTCTTAGTATAAGAAACTATATAAACTAGAGAGAGAGAAGATAATATATTTAGTTATAGATAATACTAGCTCTTATAGTTATAAGATAACTAAAGAAGTATTATACTACTATTCTATTTAGCGTCTCCTTTACTCTATATAGTTACTAAATATAAACCTAATAGAGTAGATTTAGAAGTATATAAGATAATAACTATATAAGAGAAAGAAATAACTAAAGAATAAGATAGATTTAAAGAGTATATAGATATAGAAGTAGAAGAAGATACTCTAGAAAGTAATAGATAATATAATTAGTAACCTAAGAAAGACTCTCTAGAAAGTTATAGACTATAGAGAGAATAATAATTTCTAGAAATAGAGCTTTAATTTCTACTACTTTTTATATAAAAACATCTAGAATTATATTATATATAAGTAATAGTAGTAAAAAAAGAGAGATAGAGTAGAAGCGAAAACAAGCTAAAAATTAGCTAAGAGCGTTTATTAAATATAAGTCTAAGTAATTATATATATACTTAGTAGATAGAATTAACTATATAGTAATAGAATAAGTAATTTTAGATATAGTTATAAAAGAATTAAAGAGTAGAAGTACTATATTTTATATCTCTATAGTCTATAGTAGATATAGCTACTATATATATATTAGCTAGAGTTATTAATTATTAATATTAAATTATAAAATAAATTAATACTACTACTTATTTTATCTAATAAGACCTTCTCTTAGTTATATAAGCTTACTATATCTTCGAGATATATTAGTAATTTAATTATTAATCTTCTCTAAAGAAGTAAGACTATTTAATAGAGTTCTAGTATCTATATTTACTTACTATACTCTATATCTAATATCGACGATATATATTATTTAATATATTATTTTTCTACTTTTTTAGTACTAAAATACTAAATTATTAAAATATATAATATAGTTTATTATCGAGTAGTATACTTTTCTCTACTCTACTATCTACTATCTTTAAGATATATTTTCTCTATAACTTAAAATAGAAGTTTATACTTAAGAAGTATAAATTACCTTAGCTATTAAAGCTATCTAAACATCTAAAAAACTTAGTTATTACTCTACTATAAAAACCTATAAAGTCTCTAAAATAATACTATAATACTAAATAGCTAGCTAAACTTCTTATTCTAAAACTAGACCTAATCGTTATAAATTAAGCGAACTAGAGAAGGAAATAATTATTCGATATATACTTAATCTAGATATAAGAGGATTTATACTCTATCTTACTAGTATTAAAGATAACGTAGTTTACTACTAAGTAGATTATATCACCGAGTAGATCACTTTTCTCTACTCTACTACCTTTAAGATAGAATTAACAACTATAACGTATAGTATTAATTAATCTAAATCAGAATCTAATAAACTAGAAGTATTTATAGCTACTTAACAAGTACGCGTATTATAACTAGACTTCCTATAAGTGCTATATTATCTTCTAGACAGCTACCCCTTCTTTTAAAAACCCCTCTTAGAGCGCTTATCGCGTTAAACCTACTCCTCTATGTCCTTCTAAGCTAGTAAGTCCTACGTATCCTCTATAGTAAGTACACCCCCTTGACGAACCTAAGTCTTTTTTACCCTCTAGCGTTTACTAAGTACTTTATTTACCTTATAAAAAGTATAGACTTCAGCAGATAATAAAGTCATCTTATAAGCTAATAGCTCTATACCCTTAGCTAGTATAGCGACTATCTAGAAAATAGGTGTTAGCGAGCTTTCTTGATAACGTGTAATACAGTTTTTAACTAAAGTTGTCTACGAAAGAGTATTAGTTAGGTTTCGAGGGGTCTACGAGACCTAGAGGTTATCATCTATAGAGGGGTCTACGAGGGGGGTTAGAGTCTATAGCCTTATATCAAGCTTTAAAAGAACTGTATCTAGATTAAAAGGTACTAAACTAGCTCCGCGGAATCTAGCTTAACTATTCTAGGGTGTAATAGAGGCTTGATATCTAGCTTTAAAGGCGAGGAAGAACTCAACCTTTATAATATAGTTAATATAAGCTTTAATAAACGTCTTAATCTAGAAACTATACTCCTGTTTTAGTATACTAAAACACCTAACATTGAGTGGCTGGGTTAAATAAGAAGAGTAAGAAGGTAGATAAAGAGTAATAATGTTATATACTATATAATACTCTTAAAATTTAGCGGATTTATAACTCTTATACCTATCAAGGACAAGCATCTAATATAGCCCCTTTACACAAGTAGAAGTATGTTTATCGAAGTGCTTTAGCTATTCTAGACCTGTCTTATTATTTGTCTATCTATTACTTGTAGGTTTAATAACCTAGTTATGTAGAAGGCCGCCCTTAGTATACTAATTTAAGAGGTGATTCTTTCCTTAGACTACTAGAAACGGAGGGATACTCTAACCCTTACTATTAATATAAATAATCGCTGTTGCCTATTCCTGATTACCTAGCTAAACTGCCTTGCCTCTACTACGTTAATCCGCGCGTGTTATAACTATTAATAAGGAGATTACCTCTATTATAAAGCCGGTCTCGTCGAAGTTATAGAAATCGAAGTCGACGATACTATATTTGGCCTGTATATTCTTAACTAGTTGAAACCACGCGCTAATTAGCTCTAGATCTTCGTATAAGGCTCTCTAAAAGTTATAGACGCGATTAAAACGCGTCTTTAACTCTAGTTGTTATTTAATAAATTAATATACCTAGTTCTTCCTAACACGTCGTACTCCTTGAGATTTAAGTAGGAGATTCGCTATATCTTCTATACTAGCTAGACAGGGTATAAAGCCTTACAAATCTAGATTAAGTATATATCAAAGAATCAACTCCTCCTCTAGGTCTATCAACTTATAACAATTAGCTTTAGAATCGAGGCAGTAGGTTCGGCCAGCCATTCTATTAGAGAGGCTTGTATATAGTACTTTATAGATCTTTGCTATAGAGTGTTTACTAAGCTTTTTAGATGTCTGAATAGCCTCGATTACTAGAATGATTCTTACTTCTTAGGTTTGAATTTCTATAGTAAATAGTTGAGAAAACGCGTGTTAAAGTTTTAAGATAGTATAGTAGAGAAAAGTAATCCACTTAGTAATATGATCTACTCGGTAGTAAACCACGTTATAGTAAATTATATTCTTAGATTATAAGAAGAGAAATATATTAAAAAGCTTAAGATATATTTTAATTATATTTATAACTTTTAAAGAGTCTTATATAAAGATTCTAAGCTAATTAGAGTATAGTTTTAACTAGTATAGAATATATAAGTAAAATATAGAATCTAGAACTATAATTTCTATAACTTTAATAAGATAGACTTTATAATAGATATAATCTTACTAACTATAGTTATTACTTATATAGATAGATATAGTAGAGGTAAGATAGTTTAGCTAGAGAATTAGAAATAGACTATAGTAATTATTTATATAAATAGTAAAGAAAGAAGTATCTCTCTATTTTTAGTTATAAAGAGAAAATATTATCTCTCTAGCTAGTATACTAAAGAAGGCCTCTCTAACGATTAGGTTATTAAAATAACTTATAATAGATAGATAAATAATAAGATAGATCTAGAATAGCTTTAATACTTTAATAAATATACTTATAGTTATATAAAAGAACTATATTAGATACTTATCCTTAATAGATATAAGAGTTATAAATTAGCGAGATTCTAAGAGTACTATATAGCTAATAATATTATATCTCTCTATCTATCTTCTTACTTATCTTATATTATCTAGCTACTTAATATTAGATATTTTAGTATACTTAAATATATATATATAGATAATAAATTAAGACTTATATTAAGGCTTATATTAACTATATTACTAAGGTTAAGTTCTTTTAAGTATTTTATATAGCTTATAATTAGTTAATAATAACGTAAAATACTAAATCTAGATTCTATAGAGCTAGCTTAGTTTCTTTTAATCTAGAAGTAGTTATTTTAAAGCTTAATATTAGATTATAGACTCTAACACCTTCTAGACTCTTCTCTATAGACGCTAGCTCTTAGGTCTCTTAGATCTCTTATAATCTAACTAATACTCTTTTATAGACTATACTAGTTAAAAATGAAATTATATATTATTAAGAAAGCTTACTAACTCTAATATTTAAGATAGTTACTTCGCTAGTAAAGAAGATAGAGATATTAGCTTATAAGATAACTTTAATATTAGTTAAACTCTAGACTCTTCGTTAGATAAATAAAGCTCTTACTAAACGTCGAAGACCTAAAAAGACTTAGATCTAGTAAGAAGAAGTACTAGTAGTAGAGAATATAAATAATATTTTAGCTTAAGAGAAGGTAGATAAGTAGATTCGATATAATAAACACTCTAGAGAGGTTTATATAAATAAGAGATAACTAGATAGATAATACTATAGTACTTATAGAAAGAGTAGTTATAATTTATATACTTATTAGAAAGTTATTATTATAGAGAAGCTTCTAGATTTAGAATAGTCTAGCTAATTTAATTTATTATAGTTAAGTAATTTAATTTTAAAGTAGTAGAGTAGAGAAAAGTATACTACTTAATAATAAACTATATTATAAGTCTATTAATTACTAATATAGATATAAGATTATTCTTAGTACTTATACTCTATATCTAATAATATCCTCTATCTCTCTTAAAACTTATATCTCTCTTATAGAGATAGCTAAGAATTCTACTTTATAAGTTATATATTCTAATATATTCTCTACTTAATCTTAGTTCTACTCTATTAACTATATTATAATCTATATAAGCTATTCTATAGTTAGTCTTAGATTTATAACTATAGATTATAAGTACTAGAGAGCTATATTTACTAATCGTATTTATAATATAAAGTTTCTAATCTAATATAGACTAGACTTATATAAGAAATAGATATTAATAAATATCTTACTTAAGAGACTAAAAACTCTAGTAGAGGTTTAGTTAAGAGAATCTATTATACTTACTAATATATAAGCTTCTTTATATAAAGATCTTAAGCTTAAAATTTTATATTTAGAGAATATTAAGCGAGATACTATTTAGTTATAGACTATATAATAACCTCTCTATTATATTTTTAATTATTATATAGAGCTAATCTATATTATTATAGTATCTAAATTAATTAGCTTTTTTAGTAATATAGTTTATTAGCTAGTCGATTATATTACTAAGTCGATTACTAAAAATATATATAAAAAATATTTATATAACTCTAGTAAAAATTAATAATTCTTAATTAAAATTAATAAAATAAAAAAATTTACTTTATTACTATATAAATAAGTAATTTTAAAATTTTAGAATACTTACTAGTTATAACTAACGATTTACTTAAAATTATCTCTATATTTATTAAAAAAAATATTTCTTTAATAACTTAATAGTTATAATTAGTTAGTATCTAAAATTTCTACTATTACTTATAATATAGTTTATTAGCGAGTCGATTATATTACCGAGTCGATTACTAAAAATATATATAAAAGACGTCTATATAACTCTAGTAAAAATCTATAATTCTTAATTAAAATTAATAAAATAAAAAAATTTCCTTTATTACTATATAAATAAGTAATTTTAAAATTTTAGAACGCTTACTAGTTATAACTAATAATTCGCTTAAAATTACCTCTATATTTATTAAAAAAAATTTATTTCTTTAATAACTTAGTAGTTATAATTAGTTAGTATCTAAGATTTATACTATTACTTATATATAATATAATAAAGTAAAGTTTTTAATTTTATAAATTTTTATTAAGAATTATAGATTTTTACTAGAGTTATATAGACGTTTTTTATATATATTTTTAGTAATCGACTCGATAATAAACTATATTATATAATATAATAAAGTAAAGTTTTTAATTTTATTAATTTTTATTAAGAATTATAGATTTTTACTAGAGTTATATAGACGTTTTTTATATATATTTTTAGTAATCGACTTAGTAATATAGTCGACTTACTAATAAACTATATTAGTATATTATAATAATACTAAATTTATATTAAGTACTAAATTAAAGAGATATTCTATATTTTCTTATATAAAAAAACTTAAATTTAAAATTTATTTCTATTTTAAAGAAAAGGATTTATATTTATTAGAACTACTTTAAGTAGTATTATTATTCTAAATAGTAATAAATTAATACTATAGACTAGTAACTCTAGTATAAATATAAAAGTAGATAATAAATTAAGATATCTAGTTTAATAATTTAAAGAGATTATATAAGTTATACTAATAGAGAACGCTAGCGTAGACGCTAGGCTTATCTTATAAAAATACTAAGTAACTATTTATTTATTCTTTTTAAAAGTTATAGAATTTATTAAGACTAGAAATAGTATAGATATCTACTATTACTAATAAATGAAGACCGAGAAGACTTAGATATATCTATATCGCGTTCGCTGAAATTCTATTAATAAATTAGTGCCTATCGCAGTCACGTGAAGTTGGAACATTACTACCTCCTTCTTTGATTAGTCAGATTAGAATGTGTATAGGCTGCTACCGAAAGCAGAGAACAACTCGGTTTTAGTCTTCTACAAATCCTCTATTCAATCCTATTTACCAAATATGGAGAATTCAGAGGAAGACAGAAAAAATGATCTCCCAAAGTATCGAGTAGATGGTTACACTACAAGCCTCCTAGACGAGAGTCGAGCCTTTGTCTTTCTCACAGTACGCTCTATCGAAATATCACCATCTAATTTTCTCAACTCCCCCTCAGCTACCTAAGAATTCTCCAAGTTCTTCGAAGCAACAGAATTTGAGGACGAAGATCTCAAGGACGACTTCTTCCACTGGGCCATAACGCCATTTCTCGAGAATCAAGTCTCAGGACAACAAACCATCAGCAAACTTCAAGACGTCTTGTACCCCGAAACATACGATTGCGAACTCCATGCTATCGATGATAATCTAGTGGTGGGAAAAATGGAACGACAAGAAATAGAACCTGATTTCTCATATGGTCTCCCAGAGAAAACCATCATCGAAGAAGCAAAGAAAAACTATCCCTCAATACACCCCTCTCAAATCGAGTTATATCGACATATACCAGATACGCCAGACATGCCAGATCCCCAGCCTTATCTTGTTCGTGTAAATAGTCAAATCCTCACCTATAAATCCAGCGACAAACAAGGTGCCGAATTCACAATCCGAGAACTCAAGACCTGCCAAAAAATATCCAAGCTCGGGGCAGAAGTACGCACTTCCCGTCTTTACGGTATTGTTCAAGATGAGAGGAATCCGCTTATTGGCCTGTTATTCCATTATATTGAGGAGGAAGGGACTTTGGATTGTGTTGTTGATCATGAGACACCGGAATTTCGGAAAGTGCTGTGGGAGAAGCAGATTGGGGAGACGGTGGAGATTTTGCATCGTGCTGGGATTGTTTGGGAGAATGCGGGGGCGGGAAATGTTGTCATTGATAGGAGGGGGGATGCTTGGGTTGTTGGTTTTGGGGATGGGTATACAAGGGGTTGGGTTAGTGAGAAGGTGGGGACTGTAGAGGGAGATCTTCAAGGGTTAGCGAGGATTAAGGAGTTTATTTTCGAGGTGAGCTCTTTCGAAGAGAGAGATTAAATTTATCCTTTTAGTTGATATAAGTTATTTAATTATTTTCTTTTTAACTATCTCTACATCGCGTATATAATTCTTACTATTCTTACTACTATAGTTTATATAGTATATGTCAGGGCGTGTAGCAAATACTCGTGAATTGAACTACAGAGGCAGACTTTATACAAGGACGAGCAACTGCTGTTCCAACGCAGAGTCCGACCCTCTCTATATATAGTAGATGTAGCTACGTGTCCTCTTATTACGTAAATCGCCACCACCATTGACATCACTATTGCTACCACTAGTCGCTAGGCAACTAAGACAACTCCACGGGTGTAACCTCTAATAGTATATCTACTTAAGTAACTAGTATTATATATAAAAATAAGAGTAGAGATACTTAATATTAGAGCTTAACATCTAGAATTCTATAGAACATCTAGAGGTATATAGCGGATATATCTATTCTATTTAGAAGAGGTTCTAGAATTTATCTATAGTAGAGCTAGTATCTATAGATATATCTATAGATATCTAGAAACGAGACTTTTATATAACTTCGAAATATAAAAATATCGATTCGAATGTTAAGAGTATTATATAAACGCTAAGTACTACCTTTTCGATACTTAGACTCTAATTATATTAAAGTATTAGCTTAAAAAGTAATATAATTACTCTATATTAGTATAAATAGCTTATAAGATAGTAATATTATTTTAAAGAAGCGAGTATTAATAGAAGATAGTACTTTCTACTAGATTATATATCTATAAAGCTAAGGATTATTAGAGAAGGCTAATATTTAGAAAATTAGTTTTACTTTTAAGAATTAAAAAGTTCTTACTCTTAAAAAGCTTAAAAATTAAAAGTTTAAGTAAGTTTTATAAATTTATAGCTAAATTTTCTCTTTTTTACTCTATTCTTATAAAAAGTCTAGATATTCTATAGTTCTCTCTCTATTAAAAGAATTAATTATTTTCTTTAATCTATATTTTACTTACTAAATAATTAATCTATTACTCTTATATTACTATAATAGTATAAACTACTATAGTATTATAAGCTATATTAGTAAGAACTAAGACTAGTATTTATATTAGCTCTATTCTAAAGAAAAATTAAGTAGTATACTACTACTTATATTTATTAAGTACTTAGTACTATTTATACTATAATATTAATTTAATAGCTAGTTTAGTTAAGAATAAAGATATATAGATATAAAAAAAATTAACTATATATTTCTTAAGTCTATTTTTATATATCTATAATCTAAAATATTATCTTTATTTCTTATTTAAATTACTATATTTATTTTAAACTCTTTAATAGTTAAAAGAAGTAAAGATATATCTTATCTTTAGTCTTAAACACTATATATAGAGGTAAAAGATTATAATATCGCTACTATAGTACTACTTTAAGAGTAGTACTACTAGTAAAATATTAAGAAATAAGGTTATTTAGACTATTCTACTACTTTATATATATTCTATTAGTATCTTTAACATCTTAATATCGCTAGTATATTATATAAACTAAGTCTCTAACTTCTACGTCTATAATAGATTTCTAGGCTTCTAAAATAGCTACTCTTAGCTTTTTTAAGTTTCTATAGACTTTAGAATATAATACTTATAAAATATCTTTCATTCTATTCTAAAGAGTCTTAATAGAGTTTAGATCTAGAGAAAATAGATAATAAAAGATAGATATAACCTCTCTATTAGCTATATATACTAGAGTATATACTATATTATACTCTAGTCCTCTATCTTACTAAAAAAATAGCTCTAGATATAGATCTATAGAGTTATAAAGGTAATTCTAGATAACTAAGAAGACGTATTTATAATAGAATTCCTTAGTAATTATTTTCTACTTAAGTAAGTATCTAGTAAACGCTCTTAGCTAATTTTTAGCTCATTTTTCGCTTATAATACACCTCTCTCTTTTTAATACTATCACTTATATATAATATAAAAATAAGTGTTTTCGTATAAAAAGTAGTAGAGATTAAAGCTCTATATCTAGAAATCATTATCTCTCTTATACTTGATTACCTTCTTAAGAGTTTTCCTAAGATTTATAATCACTCTATCTATCTCCTTCTAAGAAACCCGCTTCTACTCCTTAATCTATATACGCTAAAGTTCCTCTCTATTCTTAGGTTATCTCCTTCTCTTATATAACTAGACCTATATATACCTCTATATCTACTCTATAGTATTTATATCAGGTAACTAGGCAGGGTAGAGGAGTTACTATATAGATTAGTAGTATAAAACCTTCTTAGTTACTCTATAAGAGTATAGGCTAGTATTATCTATAACTAAACGTATCTTCTTTCTCTTTTCTATCTTATATAGTTCCTTATACTAAGGAATAAGCTTTAGCTTAAGATACCTCTTATAAAGTTAGTACTAATCTACTCTACTCTTACCTCTATCCCCTCTCTTATATCTCTTATATATTATCTTATATAAGAATTTATATAATTCCGCTCTTCTTCTAGATACTCTTCGTCCTCTACTAGTCTAGTAGTTCTCCTTAGCCTATTTCTACTACTAAAACTTCTTCTCTATATAATATAGCTAAGCTATATTAGCCTCGGCTAAATGAGTCTTAGCCTCCTTAACCTTCTAGATAGTCTTAGGTTTATAGATATAGTAGAGACCTTAATAAGAACTAAGACAGATAGCGCTAAAGAACTGCCTATCTAAGTATCTCTTTACTATATCTAACTATACGTCTTTATAGTAGTACTCGTCCTTCTTTTACTAGTACCGATCTAGTCTATTATCGAGTTCTATATATAAGGACGCGGCGTTTATCTATATAATTTAGAAAAGGTCTATCTTAAGGAGTATCTTAGCTAACTTAACTTATTATTTTATAAGAACTAGAGTAAGTTTAGACTTAACCTCTCCTCTTATAAAGAAGTAATCTACGTCGTATAATACTTACTAAAAGAAGGACTTAGAGAGGTTCTTCTACTTGTTTCTATTACTCTAAAGTCTAAGCTTATAAAGGTAGGTAATATTAGTCTTCTAACACTCTTCTTATTATTTTATAACCTTGTCGATAATCCGTTTACGTAGTATATTAGTGAGCTTAAGAGAGTAGTAAGAACAAGGCTTATTCTAGACGTTAGAGAGTATATAAAGACGCTAACCTTATATATTTCTATTCTAAGTACGTACTACATTCTTCTTTACCCTTCTTCTAATATCCCTTACTCTAGTTTCTAAAACAGAGTAAGACTTATCATCTCTGTCTACCTATAGAAGTAACTCTTCCTTATTAGTATTCTATCTAATACAACTAATAATATAAGTACGCTATTAGATAGAGACCTTACAGCGGCTAGTTTTCTTTATAGGCTTCTTACACTCCTTTGAATTTCTATATTTTTTAGCTATTTTAGAGTTATAGTTATAGAACAATTACAAAAATAAAAGTATATATTAGAGTAGAAATTAATTAGTTTTAGTACTAAATCTATACTAAAAATTAGTAATAAGCTAAAGAGAGTTTACTAGATACTTACTTAAGTATACCTTTTCCTAGAACAGTTCTATACCTTTACTATATTTACTACTTATATACCTCTAAAAAATATATTCTATCTTTCTCTACTATTTATAAGAAACGTAATCGAGATAATTAACTTCTAAGAATCTAATTAGTCTTATATACTACTACCTTCTATAATACTCTAGCTATATCTAGCTCTTATTACTCTAAAGAATCTTATTCTATTACTTATTAGTCTATTCTAAATACTCTATAGCCTAGTCAAGCCTCTTAATTCTATTAACTTTAGAAAGTAGTACTTTTCGTCTTCTTACTACTCTTATATACTCTTTCTTCTAGAATGCTTTCCGAATAGCTATACTTCTATACTATATCTACTATTCTAGCTATTATAGAAGCTCTGTCTAGAGGATCTCGCGTATAAAAGAGAATTAAGTAACCTATTTAACAAGGTGCTTACGATAAGGTATATTAAGGAGAACGTGTCTACTAGTAGAGTACTAAGGAGTAGGTCTATTACTAAGAGTATAATAGACTTGCCGGCGTGTAATTCCTATAATAGAAAGGAGGATATTATCTATAGACTAGTCTATATTATAGTATAAAGTCTATATATATAATCTGTTATCTCTAGAAGTATTATATAGTATTTTTAGAGTAGAAATATTTATAATTAATACTATTAAAATAAGAGTAGAAAAAGCTAACTCTTTAAAGTAGCCTAAACATCTAACTAGAATAGATGATTTTACTATTAGACTATTAGTTAAGCTACTATAGCGACATCTCTATAGTTATAATTAATACCTCTTATATATAGTAAACTCTACTAGAGAGAATATAGTATAAGAGCTAGTAATTAGTAAGTACTATAAGAATAGTCTATATCCCCTTAGCTATAGCTAGAAATATACTAAATATAGCTTATATATAAAGTCTATAGAGTATAGAATACTAGCTTCTAAATAATAATAATACTACTCTTAAATAGCTTTAATTATATATTATTCTACTACTATAATATCTAAGAATATATAAGTAGATAATATAGATATAGAAACTCGCTACCTAGATATTACATCTCTCTAATAGCCTAGAACCTACTTTTAGCCGATAAGAGTATCTATATAATAGTATAAAATAAGCCTTCTAGAGAGTATAGATGTTAATAAACTAATATTACTTTTCCTGTTATATTTTCCTTTATAGATAATAGATATAATAGTTTCGAATATAAACTCTTAATCTAGAGAAGCTTATAATTCGTAGAAGCCTTATATATATATATAAATAACTAGGTAGAAATAATAAAAGAGGAGATTTATATCTATCTTAGAATTAAAGTTTATATAATTATATATATCTATAAGCTTATAGACTACTAGAAAAAGAATAAGAGTCTTACGCTAAACTTTTCTATTAAAAACTATATAGTAAAAGACAGGTTTCTAGAGCTATATATATAGTTTCGCGTATACTCTAATAGCGTATTAGGTCTATATAAGAAGGTTAGTTTCTCTCTAAATTTTATAAGAAAATATACTAACTATTTAGAGTAAAAGGTTAAGCTATTAAATATATATATTCTTATAATAAATCGTTAAATTTAGATACTAGATTCTTAGCTATTAGTAGATAAAGTAATAGACTAATTTAAGAGTAGAGTAAAAGAGGCTA